>PVJS01013119.1:0-42616 GCA_004027185.1 Glis glis | reverse complement strand
AGCCGGGTGTGGTGGCACACGCTTGTAACCCCAGTACTTGGGAGGCTGAGATAGGAGGATCGCAGGTTCATGGCCAGCCTCAGCTACTTAGTGAGGCCCTCTGCAACTTAGTGAGACCCTGTTTCAAAATAAAGAATAAAAAATAGGACTGGGGGTGGAGCTTGGAAGTAGAATGCCCCTGGGTTCAATCCCCAGTACCGCAAATAAATAAATAAATAAATAAATAAGTAAATAAATAGAATAATACAATATGTAGCCTTTTGCGTCTGTCTTCTTTTACTTGGCATGATGTGTTTAAGGGTCATCGATGTCATAGCATGCATCGACACCTTATTCTTTTTGATGGGTGAATAACGTTCCATTGTACGGCTATATCACATTTAAAAAATTTACTCGTCACTTGATGGACATTTGGATTATTTCCACTTTTTGGCTATTATGAACAATGCTATTAGGAACTTTTGTCTAAAGTTTTTGTGTGAGTATATGTTTTTCGTTCTCTTGGATATGTGTGTATGTGTATAAATTGCTGGGTCTTATGATAATTCTATGTTTAAGTTTTTGTTTTGTACAACTGCCAGATTGCTTTCTGGGGAACAATATTTAGTTAATTAATTTATTTTGTGATGCTGCTATGGAACCTGGGGTCTCACACATGCTAAGCAAGTGCTCTACTACTGAGCTATACCTCCAGCCCTCATTTTTAAGTTTTTAAATGAAGGGGGTGAACCAGCTTAGGGGTTATTTAATTATTTTTATTTATTTTTGATAAAGAACTCCTTTAGAAGCACATTAAAACCAGGAATCTCTGTTCAGATAAATGCGTGTGTGTGAGTACATATAATTTTAGGGGTCCAAGAACCCTTGGAAGTTGTTTGTGGACCCCAATCTTCTGTCATTACAGGCTCACACATTGATAGCATTTTAAGGTGAGATTCTTTTCTCAAACTAAAACTCCATCTACGTTTTTTGGCTTTTCCACATGGATCTAGGAAACAGATAATTTGGCTAATGAGTTCCGACCCATGTTCTGATTTCCATTTGGGATCAGAACATTCAGCAGCCAATCAGTCGCCTTAATTTTCTCCACCCACTCTGTAATCATCTGATTGATATGCAATTACCTCCCCTGCTTCCACACACACGTCCCTGCTCATGTTTCCCATCTGACGCCAGATAACCTTCATCTTTTCCCATTTATTTTGTGTGTGTTGGCCACTGTTTGATATAATTATGTTTGCAATCATCTTCTATTAGGTGAAAGAATATTGCAGTAGAGAACGAAGGAAAAAGAAAATAAATGCCTTCCTGACAAGTTCTAATATTTTATGTTCACAAATAATCTCCCAATATCAGAGCAATAATATTATTTCTTCAATGTGCATTTATTAAAATGTAAAGTAGCTCCATCACATTGGGAACTAAAACCCTTGCATTACCTTGGCCAGAAAATATCACTTATTTATTTCAGATTACATTTCTGGAATTTTAATATTGTTGCTTTTTCTCCCCTCCTCTAGCCTTTATCTTGCAGGGAGTGAACCTGAGGGCTGATTTCTAAAGAGGCATTGCTGAATGCTCAGGGCCTTAATTTGGTTTTAAGAATTGCTTTTGGCTCTTGATTTACGATGAGGTTCTTTTCTGTGTAATTCTCTTGGCTGAAAACTGAATAGAAGGCTCCCTTTGTGGATGGCATTTTGACACCACATTTTAAGCCAGAGTACAGAGGGTCAGGGGGGAGCAGAGAAGACTTAGAAAAGAGGAGAGTAGGGCTGGGGGTGTAGCTCAGTGGCAGAGCATGTGTTTAGCATGCAGGAGGGTTTGATCCCCAGGATCAAAAAACCTAAACAAATAAACAAATGAAAAGCACAAATAACTCCCCCAAAACAAAAGAAGAGGGGAATTAGCATGGTGACTTTAGGGTTTGGCTCTGTTATCTATGTCTCTATAGCATCTAATGACACACACTTTCGATTTCAATTGGAAGTCAGCATGTTAATTTCTAGGTAGCCTAGTATAACAGATACTAGATTGTTAAATTAATACAGCACTATGGAGGTCAGTGTGGCAGTTTCTCAGAACACTGGGAATGGTATCACTATATAATCCAGCTATACCATTCCTGGGTATCTTTCCAAAGGAATTGAAGTCAGAGTATACTAGTGATACATGCATATCCACAATTCACAATAGCCAAATTATGGAACCAGCCTCGATGTCCATCAACAGATGAATGGATTACAAAACTGTGGTATCTATACACAATGGAATTTTACTCAGCCATAAAGAAGAACAAAATTATGTCATTTGCAGGAAAATGGATGGAACTAGAGAATATTATGTTAAGTGAGATCAGCCAGTCTCAGAAAGTCAAGGGTTGTACGCTTTCTCTCATACATGGAAGCCAGAAAGAAATTGGGGAACAAAAGGGATTTCAGATAAATGAAGAGAGATACCGGTAGAATAGTGGAAGGGGATTTGAGGTTGGAAGTGGGGAGGGAAAAAGGAGACTTGATGAAAGAAACAGTTCAAATAATGCTACAGACATATATGAAGTCATCAATACCAATCTCAGTAACATGTACAGGGAGAAGGAGGCAGAGGGGTGGGATGTGGAGGGGAACACACCAGGTGCGGTGTGCATGTATGTGTCTAACACTCTGAACCGCATTATGATGTATAATTGCAATGCACCAATAAAAGCATATTTAAAAAAAGAAAAAAAAGATACTAGATTAGAAGTCAGAAGCCAGGAGTTTTAATCCTATTCTCTCCTCTAAGTAACTTTGTGACCTTGGACAAATCATTTCCATTCTGTGGGCTATTTTCTCAAGTGCAAAAGTAAACGTTAAGCTAGGATATATGGATTTTAACCCTGGCTGCACATTAGAATGTCCTGGAGAGCTTTGAAAATGTTATTGATGCTGAGGCCCTCGAATCAATTAAATCAGAATTTCTTGTGAGGCGGGTGAATGTGCGTGGGTGTTGGTGTCTTCGTTAAACACACCCTGGAGGATGCTCTCAATAAGCCAGGCCTGAACACGCCATTCCAGATGATCTCAAATGTTCCTGCAGATTTCTGGTTGCAGGTCTTGGAGGCGGGCAGTGCCTCCCAGCTGAGGTTGGTGAGATGTGTCTGTGGACAAGTGGTCCTGGGTCACAGGACTGTGATTCTGTGCTGGGGCTTGGGGCATCCTAGCTGGGGGGGTCTGGGGGGAGCCTGAGTGGAAATGAATTTTTCTTGGTACCAGGCCTGGGTTGGGTCAGGTAATTCTTTCTTTCTTTCTTTGTGAACCCATGGTACTGAGAAGATGGATGAGCTGGGGCTGGTAAAATAGCTTTTGTTCCTCAGAGAAAGGCATGTAGAGAGATAAGGCAGGCTTATTAGTTTTAGACTGGAACTGGGGCTGTTTAGCCTAAAAGAGGGGACTTAGGGGGACATGATTTGTGGTATTCAGGAGGCTGGAAGACTGTCATGTGGAAGAGGAATTGGAGTGATTTCAGATGGTCCAGGGAGACTGAACTCAGGGTAGTGGGCAGAGTCAGGGAAGCAGATTTTTGTGCGCTGGAAGGAAGAATTGTAATGTTGAGCCATGCTCCCATATTCCCTGTGCAGACCTCTTTCTTAGTGTCTGCTTTTGTGACCATCTCCTCTACATTGAGACTGTAATCTTTCTCATCTCTGCATTCCCAGCACTTAATCCAGATCCCGGCACAGTCCTAAAAAAAAATGCTCAGTATCATTTCTGTGATTATTAATTGCTGCCATTAGGCAAAGCACTCTTGCTTTATCTTTTTTAACCATTCCAATGCTTCCCAAGGTAGGTACATTTATTAACCTTCTACAGTTAAAGAAAATGGAGTTGAGGTAGGTTAAGAAATGCACACAGCCACAGCCAGTAGGTAGTAGAGGTTGGATGTGAACTCAGGCCTGCCAGCTCAAAAACCCCACAGGACCTGGGTGGGGTGTCTGGGGGGAGATAGCTCCCTGACTCCAGAGGAATTAAAGTTGAAGATAGACAATCACCTGGGTGATCTGCTTATGCCATGGCAGCAAGTATGGAAAGTCCCCCTGAGGATGGAGCCAGAGGCTGAGCAGGTTTTCAAAGCCCTAGGTCTCCTGGTCACTGTTTCCATCAGCCTCCTACCCAGGTTCCACCAGCAAAGGTCAGCCTGCAGCTGCACAGCTCTGGGATGGCCCTGCTCTCTTGGAAGGGATATTCATCCCCAGGTAACAGGCATGTGGCCTCCTCTGCCACCTGCCTGCATTTCTCATCAAGTGTCATGGTCATGTGTCTGGGAGCAGATTCCTTCGCATGCCCCTGGCAACAGGACATGCCGGAGAGAGAAGCCCTGGGTGTGTGTTAGCATGGGGTGGGGGACGCATGCCTGCTCTGGCCATGAAGCGTCGTGTTAGCATCTCCCTTCACTTCACACAGCTACAGTGACTGCATTACCGTACATCCCAGGCTATTGGGCAGAGGGGTGGGAGCAGGCACTCCAGGGAAATCGTCCATCAAAGTGATGGCGTTGCTAAAGGCACAGAAGCAATATTATCAAGATGGCATTGCCAATTAGTGGATGGCCTCAAGGAACACTGTGAACTGGAGGTTGGGAGAATGGGTGGGAGAGGGGCTGAATGGTCAGGGAGGGACAGGAAAAGGAGAGGGGAAGGAAGAGTTGGTGGGGATGGCGACCCCTTTAAAATGGGGACCGCTGTGTGAAGTGGCACTCTTCCTAAACACAGCCCACATCGAGGCTTAACTAGAAGGAGAGAATTACATTAGAAGCTGAGCCTGGGTAACTTTATAAAGAAAAGAGATTTATGTGGTTTCAATCACAGTTTTGGAGGTAGGAAGTCCAAGATCACACAGCCAGGTTGGTATGACCTCTGGTGGGAGTCTAACAGTGGATGGTATCAGAACTCACATCCCAAGACAGGAAGCCGAGTGCAATTCAGGATCAGGCTCACGCTTACAACAACTGGGGAAGTGCTCCAAGAGTTGTGTGCACGTGTGCTTCTATACTCCGATATGATGTATAATTATGATGCACCAAATTAAAAAAAAAGTAACTCAGGATCCCATGAGAACTAAGAACCTCCCACTAGTCCCCACCTCTTAAAGGTTCTACCACCTCTCAACCACACGGAGGACCAAGCTCCCAGCGCACGAACCCTTGGAGTATAAGCTCAAACCACATCCAATCATGGCAGCAGGTGCTCTCTCCTCCCAGACGCGGGGCTATGAATATGTGAATATGAAAGCTAGAGTTCTGCTCACTTTACCTACTTAATGCAAAGAGTCTTCCCAAGCATCCCTGATAAGGGCCGTGACTTGATTAACCCACCTCTACTGATGGAAAAGTCATTAATTACTCTATGAGGCAGCAGATCTACTATTTGATCCTTCATTTGTTCATCCAAAGCATACTTAATGAATGTATGCTATGTATCATGCACTATTCTAGAAGCTGGCAAGCCAGACAGGGGCCTGGCTCTCTTGGATCTTGATATCTACCTGGGGAAACAAGCACTAGAAAATATGATGATAAATAATCAAGAAATACATGCCTTGGAGGCAAGGACACAGAGTGTTCTAGTGAGCCTAGGCATGGAGACCACTTTGGAGTGGACGGTCAGGGAAGATACTGCTAACAAGCTGGCAACTGAGCTGAGACCTGAATGACAAGAAGGACACACCTTCCAAAGATCAGGGGAGAAGGGCATTTGGCAGAGGAAATGGGAGATACCAAAGCTTCGAGGTGAGACTGAGTTTTGCACATTAAATAAGGCCAAATAGCCTGGAGAACAACCAACTGGGGGAGGATGGGAGGAGATGAGCTCCAGGAGGGAGGCGGAAGCCAGATGGTGGAGGGCCCGCCTGCCATTGTGAGGGCTTTGGATTTTATCCTAAGTACGGTGGGATGCCATCAGATGGGTTTGAATGGAAAAGTGACATAATGTGACTCAGATCTTAAAAAAGATGCTATGTGGAGATTGGACTGCAGGAGGTAATTCCAACTGTTGGCAGTACTGGTCTCTCTCCTGCTGATCAAACCTGGTCCTTCTAGTAATGGGCCCTGCACAAGACCAAACCAAACCAAACCAAACCAAACCAGACCAAACTGAAGGCTACTTACTTCCCTCTTCAAACTTTTCTAATCACCGATCATCTTTCCCTGTAGTTCTTTCTACATGTCTTTTGTTCTTTCAGTGAGTCCTTGGGTTCTAGACCTTGGTCATTTTTCATTGGCTGATCTCTTGTTTGTTCGCGCCTTTATTAAAATGTGGCACGATTTTTGACCAGCCCAGGATTCTGAAGGAGATCCATTAATGAAGAGTATTAGACTATCACTAGGAGGTTGGACTTCTGAATGTGGGGCTTCTGGGTTCACAGAAGGGTCCGCACACCCCATACACAATGGTGTATGCATGTGCATGTGTGTGTTGTGTATGCATTTCTAGGAAGAACATCTGCACACAGCCTTCATTTAAGTCTCAAATAGACCCTCACCCTTGAGAACTACTGCCCTAAGAAGTTAAATCAATGCATCTCTATACTAAGCAGAAGCCATAAATTAGTCTCTGGTCCCACATTTATTCTCTTCCTGTCTGCTTCAAATGCCTTTACAAATCTCTTGATCTCTTCTGCCTGCTTCATATCCCACTTTAAATTCCTTGTCTATCTTCTTAATTTATTTTTTGGTACCGGGGATTGAACCTAGGGGCATTCTACCTCTGAGCTACACCCCCAGCCCCTTTTCTTTCTTTTTGGTACTAGAGATTAACCCAGGGGCCTTCTACCACCAAGTTGCACCCCAGCCCTTTTAATTTTTTATTTTGAAATGAGGTCTTGCTAAGTTGCTGAAGCTGGCCTTGAACCTGCAATCTTCCTGTCTCAGTTTCTCAAATACTAGGATTACAGATGTGTGCCATCACATCTAGCTTCTTATAAACCATCCAAACCCAAAGAAGACAACTTCTGCTTTCTTCTTAGGACAGGCACTGGTGAGGAAGGCTGCCCTCACCTAGTGGGATGAAACCATATAGAGAAATGGGTATAGGGCCAGAGGGCTTTCTGTTGTGTTTTGTTTTTCCCTTTCATTTTCTGAACTCACAGATTTATGGAACTGACCCAATTCCTAACTTATAGACTTCCTAAGAGCAGGACACAGGACCTGGTAAAGACCTTGAATGTAAACTAATGCAAAGGGTAAAGTCATCTTAAAAGAATTATTATTCATTTCCCATTGCAGTTAATTTTGGCACCTTCATCAGGGTTTAAATTCTAGTACCATATCATATCAAAGGAAAAAAAAGTATTTGATGTACGTGTTAATTACTGCTAAGATGTAGCTACTTAAATCAAGAGTTTAATCTTCATTTGACTATTCAGAACAGCTCTGAGTGGGGGATGGGGAGAGCCCCTTTTGATTTGGGTTATTTAAATAGGTGATGAGAACTTCAAGCTAAATGGCTTCCTATTTTCTAAACCAGCACTTGGATGTCTTGCAATTAGTACCCAGCTGAAGGAAAAATAGTTAGGAAAATCAGGTTCCTCTAGGAATTTCCAAGTCTTTGCCTTTTCTATGAAGTTGAGAGAAGATTCTGAATAACATAATTTCGCGTGCTCAAAGGCTTGAGATTCTGCGATAGCCTAATAGTAAGTGATATCTTAAAAGCATGCCAGAGGCTTAAAAAGTAGATCTATGGAGAGAATAATATACTATTATTTAAAAGCACAAATTGTCAAAATGATACTACTCTTGGATATATTCTTTATAAGAAACATCTTGGATGAATCCCCAACGTGTCTTTTTTTAAAATACCATGAAACTCTAAAACCCATCGAAACACCAAGTTATTTACCAAGTGATTAAATCATAGTCATTTGTTGTAGTTTTACAAGAACATTGTTTTCCTGGATTTCCAAGGCTTTATTGCCTCAGATACAATACTTTGCTCCTAATAATCCCTATTGATTTTATTATATTACCTTATATTTTTAGATTTGTTTTACTGCCTTGCACTAAATTCTAGTCTTAATGTGCTCTATAAAATGAGATAGATCATCATGTTTCTAAAACCTTCTGAAGATAATTATCTTGTCCAACATGGATGAGTAATTCTCATTTCTGGATGTCGACAGAGGTGGGAGTCCAGGGTGGGGAAGGTACATTGAGGTCTCTGGGACCATTGGTTGTTTTATTTCTGGACAATTGTTGGTGCTGTCCTTGTACTGGGTGGATGTTGATCGGTGTGGTAATGGGGTTTCGTCCCAGATTAGAAGAGGTATCTGGGATTCCGTTGGGATCACTATTTTGCTGGTTTCTCCTGGGGTTTGTGGCTCACACCGTATCTTCGAGGTACTTTGCATACAGTAATTGTTCATTTGCTGAACCAGCTGGTGGAGAACTTGGTGTTCTTAGAGAAAGTTATTCACTATTTGGGTGCTGTTTTAATACCTTTTCCCAAGATGCCACCTAAATGTTGTTAAAAATGGGGACGCATTGTTATGGTTTAAATATGGCCTGTACCTTAGAAAAGCTCATGTGTTGGCAATTGAGAAATACTCAGAGGTGAAGTAATTGAATCATGGCTCTAACCTCACCAGGGGATAAATCCACTGATGGATTAATAATTGGAATGGACTTACTGGGTAGTAACAGTAGGCAGTAGGGCGTAGCTGGAGTAGGTAGATCTTTGGGGGTGTGGCTTTGGGGACTCTCTATATCCCTGGTCCCTTCCTCCTTTTCTCTCTCTGCTTCGTGGATGCCCTGAGCATCTTTCCTTCGCCATGCCCTTTAGCCATGATGTTTCTGCCTTGGTGTCCACTGATTATGGACTGACCTCTGAAACCACGAACCCAAATAAACTTTTCCTCCTATAAGTTATTCTTGCCAGGTACTTTGGTCACAGTGATGAAAAACTTACTAATACATCTATTTTATTTTAGGTTGAACCTGGCATCCCCATTCCCTAGACAGAGGTCTTAGGGTCCACAGGGAGGAGAGTCAGGGTGCAGATGGGGAAAGAGGAGCCTGTATGGTTTGTGAGCAATGATGCTACCAATCCCCGTGGAAGAAGGGCGGCTCCTGAGAAGCCCTCCTGGCTGTAGCTGAGGGATGCCAGTGACCATAGCAAGACCTTACAAACTCTTATCAGGTCTCATTGCAATGAATTTGGACCTTCATCACACATTAGGGGAGACTAAACTCTTGAGTACTCAGACTGTCCAAATTCTAAAAGGAAAACAAATAATCACAATAGCTATACTTTCTTTTTTTTTTTTGGTACTGGGGATTAAAGCCACGGGCGTCCTACCTCCGAGCTACACCCTCAGCCTTTTTAATTTCTTATTTTGAAACAGGGTCTTACTAAGTTGCTGAGTTTGGCCCCAAACCTGCAATCCTCCTGTCTCAGCTTCCCAAGTACTGGGGTTATAGGTGTGTGCCACTGTGCCCAGCTACAGCTCTACTTTTTATAGAGCTAACTATACTGCTGCAAGTGTTTTATCTATATTCATTCTTTTCATCCTTACAATAGATCTCATAAGGCAGATACTACTATTAGGTCCTGTTTACAAATGAGGAGACTGAGGCACCAATAGGTTAAGCTTTTTGCCCAAGGTCACATAGCTATAGTGAGTGGTGGTCCCAGAATTCACATCTGGGCATTCTAACTCCCAGAGTTCAGGTATATCATATTTTTATGATATACAAAGCATCATCCACTAATTATTTCATCTGATTTTACCAACAGCTTTTGGCTCCATTTTAGAGATAAGAAAACAGAAATAGGTAGTCATTTGTCTAAGGCAATACAGTTAAAATCCACTGGGGGGTGGTTTTGAAATAGGCCCCCTTTGCAATTAAAAACAACGTCCTGGTATCTGCTTTTCTGTATCCCGTACTTCTTCAGGCTGAGGACAGATGCCAAGGAAATTAAGATTGTCATATTCTCTGTCTAAACACAGCCTCGCTAAATCTACCTATGTAGGTATCACCTGGCTTTTGTTTCTATAAACTGTAATCGCTTCTGTGGGACTGACAGAGAAGCAATCTAGCTGCTTCTCCCCAGTTTGATCAAATTGCATAAAATCTATTTTTCTTTTTTTCTGTCTTTTGCTTATTCCTTATGTGGGCAGGCAGCCAAATCCGGCCAGTGGGGAATCCAGGTAGGCTCTCTGGCTGGGCTGCGAGTAACAGTTTCTTCCTCTCTTAAACATACCTCTGTGGTGGAAGATCCACTCACATGCCCAGGGAAGGGGAGTCAAAGGCAGTTCTGCTCAGTGGCAAACTGCTTCAGCCGAGAACCAGGCCCCTCCTTGGCGCTGTCTCAGACAAACCCCTTGGGGTCAGTGTTCAGAGCAGCAAATAGTCTCAGTCTGGATTATGTGCAAACACATGCAGGGAACCCTGTTTATCTTTTCACATCTCTGGGCATCGCTTCCAACAAGCTCTTCTCTGCTTCTTGCCCCTTCTCCTTAATTCCAAGTTCTCTGAAGGAAGGGCTATGTCAGTATTCTATGATGTTTCCGCTTGATGTGCTGACGAGACTTTTAGCCACTAAAATGATTGGCAAAGCATCCTTGTGAATCTCGAAGGACAGCAGAGGAAACCGGATGAGTGATCAAGCAGGAAAGCACAAGGGGCCATGGCTAATGGGCCGCAAGGAAGGAGAGAGGGTACCTGTGGTCAGGGCCAGGCTGTGTTTACGGTACCCGCTTTGGCTTTCTTAAAATTAAGCAATGGACCAGCCAACAGAGGCGAAGAGAAAGCTGCGGAATGCATATCAACGTAGAAAACAGAGACATGCATTGAGATTCTAGGTCCTCAAGAAAATGAACAGATCAGCCAGAAAAGTCCCTTTCCCTGCATTGGGTCCCTCTGTTGAACCCAGCAATTAAAGTTATGCCTCCCCTACCCCGTTTAGAAGGTGCTAGTAGATAGATGTGTTATCCCACTGAGAAAGTCATAGTGAGCAGTTCTCTGAATTCAGTAAATAATGCTTGGCTTGGTCAGAGAGGGAGATATAGTGACTCAGATACAGAGAGCAGAAGAGTGAGTCTAGTCTCTTCACCTGCTGTGGCTGCATGTCCACCTGTGTGCTGGGAAGAACCATCCCTGCCAGTGATGGATGTGGATTTAGTGCTTTGAGATCCCTGGGGGACAGGCCAGGCAGTGAACAAGGAAAATGGTATTTGGGGTCAAATCAATAGGAATGAAGGACCAGGACACCTCGGCGGGGAAGCCAGGATGAATGATGGGAGGGTCAGAGAATAGTGGTAAGTTTGTACAGCTGGGGTCATCTGTTATTCTCCCTAAACAGATTATTTTCTCCCCCCGATTTCCACGAGGAAAGAAGCAAAACCCGAGGTCTTTCTCAGAACACAAAGCATGAATCACTTACACCAGAAAGATGAAGAAAGCAATGTTGGGTGCTTAAAATGCAATTATAATAGGAAAGAGCAAGCATTAGTGGTTCTTTTCTAGTGACAAACAAATGCATGCTTATATGGGTGTTGATACCTCGGCCTCCCCTTCTTATTCCAGGTGCCTGCAGAGTGGGCTCGGAACACTCTCCTGTACTATTCACCTGACGGATTAGGCTCAGCAGAGACAGGCTGCCTGGGCATGTCATGTAATTCAGCATTAAGTATCCTATTGATTCACTGAAGTGCTGCCATGGATGTTAATGGAGACAAATATTGTGGCTGTGATTTTTCAAAGGGCTGAGTAATTCCCAAGCATCAATAACATCTGTCATGATGTAATGCGGGGTGGCCTCAAGATGCTCCACCTGAGGCTGGCCCGTGGGGGCAAGGCTGTGGGAAGGGTCCCGGGGCATTGAGCCAGGGCTAGGGGAGGCGGGCTGAATGTTCTTAAGACCTACGAAGATAAGGATGGTGGAGACTGGGGCAGGGCAAGGTGGTGCTGCTGGAAACAGAGGTGGCTGTTGACAGAATTTCCTAATCACTCATCACAAAGGTCACCAGTCATGAGAGGCCACAGACATCCCATCATGGAAGCTTTCCAGGCCCTGGGAGTCAGACTCTACCCTTTTGCAGAAAATAGTGTGGTTTTCCTCTCTCCTTTAGTTAGAAGTACTACATATCCCTGATAGTAATACAGAGGGACTTCTGTAATCCTAGCAGCCTGTGCCCAGCTGGGCCAGAGCGGGTGGCCACTTCAGTGCATGATTCCAGCGACTGCTTTCAGAGAGATTAAGTGACTTGCTCAAGATCACACAGTGAGGTAGTCATGGACTAGGCTAGAATCCAGGTCTCAGGGATTTTTTTTTAACTCAGTTCTATTCTCAATCACCTTTTGGTAGGATTTCTGGAAACCATTTGAATATATGGCCAGAAACAAGTGATGTTTTCTTCTAAAAGGGTTCTGTAAGAATCTCAGGGTTGGTAATCGTAAGGAATCAGTTACTTTCAACCAACCCCATTTTGCTCAAATTTTGCAGACTGCCCAATCTTTCCTGCACTCCAATTCATTCTCTACACTGTTCCTCACATTATCTTGCTACATGACAAATCCGATCTTGTCACTTCCTAGCATGAAGACCTCCATCAGCCTCTCTCTGCCGACAAGATAAACTCCTTGCCCAATACATCCTCAGCCCCGAGTCTGCAGTATGCTTCCTGCCCCTCCTGCCCAGAACTCTCATCACTGCTCACATCTCATGCCCTTTTGTCCTCTTAACATTTAGTGCATAGACTTCTCTGGGTTTGGAGCATCTTTTCCTCACCCACTGCCCAGGAAACTCCTACCTATCCTCCTAGAGCCAGTTCTATCTCGCCTGCTCCTCGGTACCAACCCTGCCTCTCCTGGGTAGAGTTATGAGCAGTTCCTCCTCTGAGATCTCATAGAGCATTGCTATCCGTTTATCGCATCTTTATCATGACAGCCTTCCTATTACACTGCATTCATTTTCCTGTCTTTTTCTTTTGGGATTTGAAATTTCTGTGTTCAAGAAATTTTCATTTCCCGCCTTTTTCATTTTTATATCCCTCTTTTTTGTCACATAGTAGGTGAGTTATATGTGCTTATTCACTGAATTGATGAATGGATTCTGGAATCCGAAACCTGTGTGGGTAGGAGCTGTCAGAAGGGTTTAGGGCATACTTGTTGATCCAATGAGATAAGGGTTTCTGTAGTCCTGGGTCTAGGAAGGACCCTTAGGGGACTAAGACTTGAAGAAAAACAGTGCCTTAATTCAGCAGCATGTTGGGGACCTCGGAGAGGCCCCCCTTGGTTCTGTGAGGGCTGGGTGGGCCTTTTTTGGATACTGGGGATGGAAGCTAGGGACATTCTACCTCTGACCTATACCCCCGGCCCTTTTTAATTTGAAATAGGGTCTCACTAAGTTGCTGAAGGCTGGCCTTTAAGCTGCTATCCTCCTGTCTCAGCCTTCCAAGTACTGGGATTACAGGTGTGTACCACTGTGACCAGCTTGGGTGGGCCCTTTTACCACTATGTCCCTTGAAAATAGTGGCCCTGAGCCCATGTGCAACCATGTACCCCCTTGTGGAACGGAACCCAACATTCTAATGGAGAAAACACACACCCAGTTTTGACAGACATCAGGCTGGTGAGAAGCATTGCTATTCTAGTTCTCAATAACTGGCAGACCACGTGCACGGACCAGTCAGAATCGACACAGGTCCTGGAAGTCCCCTTTGTGGCAAGCATTAACTCTTCAGTTGCTGAAGAGTAGAAGGTGTCTTGGAGGAAGGTCTGGGCATAGAAGGAAAAGCAGGTCCAGTGAGGGGCTCAGATGGTAGCTATTGACCAGCCAGTGTGAACATATTTTTACAACTCGCCCTGGCACTGCTATACTGGCGTATACCAGCCTGTTGGCAAGTCCCATTAAAGAAAGGGCAAGCACAATTTTGGACCCTCAGAGAAGAAGTGTGTGTGTGTGTGTGTGTGTGTGTGTGTGTGTGTGTGTGTGTGTAGGAACAAGGCACAGCTTTTACAAGAAGGCAGTGTTTGAGTAGAACCTTCTACTTCTAGTTGCATTTCAGTATAAAGAGAAGGAGGTGGAGAAAAGGGAATCTCAGGCTGAGGCACTGAGTGAACCAGGGCATGAAGTGTGGATGGGCCTGTTTGGGAGAGCTGATGCCTTGATGCTTGGGGTCGCTGGGGGAGGTGAGGAGGGAGAGACCAGAGCCAGTCTGTGAAGAGCCTTGAAAGCCACATTCAAGTGCTGTTATCTTGGCTGTGATGCCACAGGCAGCCCTCCAGCCAGGCCTTATTGCTCGGGCAGGCTTCAGGGTGGCCTTGCTGGGACAGCCGTGGGCACCATCTTCACCAAGTCAGAGGCTGTCACCTGGAGATGGGAACAAGCTTCTCTTTAATTAAGAATGTCATGGCAGCTCCCTGGCTCATGGTGACTGGCGCTGCCCATCCGGCTGCCACGTGGCCCATGTGCCCTACCACGGTACATCATCTCCTAATTAACACGTCTTGTCAGGTCCAGCGGTCGGCTTCAGTAAACATGCTCTGAGCAGCTGTCACTGGGACCCTGCATGGGGCCTGCTGCCTCATTAGCTCGAGAGAAGGGAGATGGCATTGGTGGCGGGGCGGAGGAGAGGAATGCTCGGTGGGGGGTGTTGGCAGGATGAGAGGGCTGTCGAACGCTCAGAGAGAACTCAGGGGCCCAGTGGAGGTTTTGGCTAGGAGCTCCATGGGCTTTCCTTTCTCCATGAAGACACGACGGTGAGGAAAACAGTTCAGGGATCGGAGGCCCACCTCCTCAGTCTGTTTTTCCCCTCCCCTAGCAAGACTCAGCCTCCTCAGTTGAGAAATGGGAATGATCCCAGCCTGACCCATCTGCAGTGTTCTAATGAGAAAATGGCCTAAACGGAGGCATAATACTCCTAGAAATGGCAGAAAGAAGGCGAGGGCATGTCTAATTTGGGGGCATCTTTGCTCAGGAAGGATGGGTCCTGTGATGTTTCTCTGAGCACGCTGCATCTACCGCATCATCCGGCCATTCATCAAGCACTTGCTCTCCACCCTCCAATCCTGCCTGAACTTCCTCCCTCCTTGGAGGCCCAGCACAGACTCAGTTTCTCCATGGAAAGGAGCATCAGGACATCCCAGGAGGAAATGCTCTCCTTTCCCAGGATCGTTCAGAGCGGCAGGGACAAGCAGTGCACCTCGCCTGTCAGTGACTGTGTAGACATGCCTCCATCTACTGCACCTACAGGATTTTGAGCACATGCAGAAACTCCAGGAGAGCACACAGTAGGAAACTGATAAAGGTCTGTGGGGCAGGAAAGGCAGCATACCCCCTCTCCATGGTTCTCACAGTAATGAAAGGACTCAGTTTCTGTCAGTGGCTTGTTCTGCTGTCCGTCTTCTGTAGTCTTTCTTCTGGGGCTACACCATGACTTCCTCAGGGCTGTGCTTGTCTGTTCCCTCTTTGTCCCCAGCAGAGACGAGAAACTTATCATTCTCTCCACCTATACTGTAGAGGTGATACCAGGCATCTCAATCTAA
Organism: Glis glis; assembly: GCA_004027185.1. Classification (NCBI taxonomy): domain Eukaryota; kingdom Metazoa; phylum Chordata; class Mammalia; order Rodentia; family Gliridae; genus Glis; species Glis glis. The sequence goes on along the minus strand of PVJS01013119.1, from coordinate 27,097 downwards.
CCTTTTCCCATATTTCCCTCTTAACCAGATCTCCTGGAGTCCAGCTGGCTGCTTGGAGCCAGACCCTCATCTCTGCTGCCCGCTCCAGGAGTGCTGTCCTGTCCAGGGTCCATCCAGGGTGAAGTCTAAGCGACTGGAGATGCTGGGAAAGCATCTGGCCGCAGCAGGGAGTCCGACTTCCCCAGCCCAGCAGAGGCACCAAACCCACACAATTTGTAAATCTTTGATAATGAGCATTTAAAGGGCACATCCCAATGAAGGGAGCCAGGAATGTCTGCCCATGAAATAGAGGCTGAAGATTTTAATTAAAATGCTTCTGGGTTTTCAGTTCTCCTCTGCCTACTTCCCTCTCCACGATGCATTATGTTTTACATAATGGTCTTCTGGACCAGGCCTATGCAAAAAGTGGGTGTCCCACATTTCTATTGATTAGGTTGCTCTCTGGGGGTGTTGGTATTCTTCTTCAGCATGGGCACACAGAGAGGGTTTGGTCTGACAGGGAGTATGCATGTGTGGGTGGAGGCAGATCAGGACTCTGTTGCCCAAGCCAAGCAGATGTCCATACCCCAGGAAGCACAGCAGGGTCCAAGAATGCTCAGCAATGAGTGGCAGCTGCCAGCCTCGTGAGCTTCCGTGGCGGGGCTCTGGGGTGAGGGCTGGGGGACCAGCTGAGGGACTTCTGGGCCAAAGGGGTGTTTCTTGGGCCTCTCATGACTCTTTTCCTTCCAAATGGCTAAGTGGAGTGGGGAGCTGAAGCAGCTGTAAGAGGCTTTGCCCCGCTGCCCTTGGGGTGGGTGGCTGTTCAATGGGCACCTGCACTCACTCCTCCAGATCCGAGTCTACCCTGCCCTGCATCCTGGTAGTGGGGCCCTGTGGACTCCATCACTGATGTCCCTCTGTAGGCTTCAGATTGGGTATGGCCAAAGAGGAGGCCATGGCGGGACATGGGAAGAGGTAGGAAAATGAGGTTGGCTCTATTCTCCTGGCTCTTTAGGGAGTCACCTCAGGACTAGTGGTTTTTGATGGAAGTTCACAGTTCCTTTTCATGACTTCTCTGTAAAATGTTCTCCTTCCTAGTTCTATTAATCCTCCCTCCCCTCACCCCTATGGCCTGTGGTGGCAGGGGTTGCCACTCTTTCTAGCCCCAGGGTACTGAACTATTCCTTGTGTTACTCCCTGGGCACAACCTTGTAAATGGTCCTTTTCTGAAACTCTGTCTACATGACCCAGTTCAAGGGTGTCTTCTGTCTCCTGCCAGGAACCTGATAGAATCATCTATTGCCTTCAGGTCACCCGTTTGCACCAGACACATGGTCGGAGGGGTTTTGTTGACTCCAGGTTGTCCCTGGGATTTTGACTCTGATGTGAACAGAACGTAATCTTGTGGGTGATACAATTTCCATTCCCACATGGGAGAGGTTGGGTTTAGAAAAGTGCTAGTGAGTTTGCTTTCCAGAAACAAAAGAGTGCTTGGGCTTATCCAGAGCTCTGCACAGGGTGGGCTAGAAGCCCTCTGTGTGTGGAGTGGGGTGAAGTGAGTGGGGGCTCATTCCTCCCCAAAATGTTTTCAGCTTGGCCCTGGTGCAATTTTTATTTTATGGATAAGGCTGCTGCAGTTGACCAGAATTTAAAGGGACATGCTCTCTCAACTAATACTCAGTAGAGTTGAGAGAGCAATTCTAGAGCAATCGATGGGAATCTCTTCCTTTTTGTTCCTCACCCCTTTTGTTATTTGCCCTGGTTTGCTATAAAATCCTGAATTTCGAGAACCTTGTGGGGAAGTGAGTGGGGCCCTGACCCTGTGTGAAGAAGGGCTCCACTGAGGTTCAGCCCGTCAATCAAACTCCCAGGCTTTCTTCTCCCAGGATGATTTACTTGCCGGCCTCTTCCTACAGCAGAACCCTGAGCCAACTGATCTGGCTTAGCAGATTAATTGTCTCCTGTTTGTGCCTCTTTCCAGAGCCCGGAACTTGTAAAAGCATGCCCCACTCATAGCCAAAAGGCTTGTCTTTGACTCCTGATTGGCTTTCTTGTCTGAGGTTTGGCTTGCTGCTCCTGACTCCTCATGGCACTGGACTCCATTAACACTACACCCCCGGTGACCCCACGGGGCGAGCTGACACTGTGACCAGCTACACTGGTTGCTCCCCCATGTCTTCATCCCTGTCTTTCTTTCCACTCCACCCCAAATTGGGAGAGAAAGATACTTTCTTCTGGACATGTCCTGCCTAAAATGTCAGCTTCCTCCCCTGCCCAGTATTATCCACACCAAAATACATACACATTTGTCTCATACACAATGATGCAATAGGTACTCCAGTGTCACTCTCCATGCCTTTTTGCCACCAGTAAGCATTCATTCATTTTCTGATTCATTCATTCTGCTATTTACTGAGTAACCTCAAGGTACCAGAATTTGCAAAAGTCATCTCATTTCATCCTCATGGGACTCTGACAGGTGTCATTGTTATTGCTTTTTTTTTCCTTTGGTGCTGGGGATTGAGCATTTTATATTGGATCTATGTCCCCAGCCCTATTTTGTTTTTTATTGAGGCTAAGTTGCTGAGGCTGGCATCCAACCTGCAATCCTCCTGTCTTAGCCTCCCAAGAAATGGGATTAAAGGTGTATAACACCATGCTCAGCTTGTTATTGCCATTTTACACCAGAGGAAACTGAGTCAAAGAGTGACTAAGTGGCTGGCTGAGGGGCACAGGTCACACAGTTGGTAAATGTTGGACCCAGGGTTTGACATGTTAGCACTTGATCTCTCAAACACCAGCACAATTTTATTCACAATTTGAAACTATAAACTGTTCATATGTAGAATTAGAAGGTTCTCAGTAGATTCTGCCTCTCCTTCCCACAAGTCACACTTCCATGGGCTCTGCTCAGACCAGATAGAATTGTGTGTGCAGGCAAGAGAGAGGACAGAGACAGGGGAAGAAAACTCCAAGGGAGAAGAGTGGGGCGGGTGTGGGCAGAACCAATTCACCCTGAGATGATTTGCATCTGTAGCAGAAAGGGAGTACATGTCACGCTGTCACAGCCTTTTCCCGTATTGACATAATAACAATCCCTTACTTTTGTTAGCACTTTGTAGTTTTCAAAGCACTTTCAAATCCATTAGCTCGTTTTATCCCCACAACAATCTTGCAAAGAGGCAGGAATTGTTATCCTCATTTTGCAGATGAACAGGCCCGGAGGCTATGTAACTTGTTCCAGTTATGGAGCCTGGATGAAAACCTGGATCCCCGACTCCTGGTCTGCTTGCCTGTGTACCACGCATCACTTTCCTCAGCATCGCATTCTGATTTGGGGCCATATGGAGGATGGAAGGGCTTTCTTGACTCCCCCCAAATCACTTACTCTTATATTTCAGATCACCTAGACTATAGCAAACAGTGCTCCTCAAATTCTATTTGGCACAAGAATCACCTGGAAGGTGATCCCACAGATTTCTGGACCCCACTACCAGAGATTCTGATTCAGGAAGTCTAGGTAGGGCCCATGAATCTGTATTTCTACCAAGTTCCCAGGTGCTGCTGCTGCTTGTCTGGGATCACACACCTTGAGAACCACCCATACAATGCAACACCTCATGGATATTGGCTGGATTTCTCTCACCAGGGCTCACATTCTAGGCAAACAAACTCCATATATAGAAAGAATTCCCCTTTGTGGGTCTCTCCCTGAGGTAAAAAATTTGCGTGTGTCTTGCTTTGCTGACTGACGGCTCAGTGGCCCAGAGAATGGGAAGAAAACCTCGGGCTTTTCAGTTCATACATACAAAAGGAAAATGTCCACACATGAGACTATTAATTCATTGTTCAATTAAGTTATGATCTCTAAAATTATCACAATATTTGGCTCGGAGGAAGGCAGCATTGAATAGCTTGTTCTATGTAATGTGTGAATAATGTAACTTTATTACTTTTCTCGCTAGTGAGTAATTGTGACTGACACATTGGCAATAACACAGATTACCTTCTTCCCTTCCCTTTCCCTATTTGCAGCACTGAGCATTTCCTTTCTTTTCTCTGCTCTTTTCTTGCTCACCCCTCTTCCTGCCCCTAGCTCCCTTTCCTTGTGCAGTTTCTTTACTGTCCTGCCCACAGAACCACCCCAAGGAAGGGGCAGTGGAGTGAGGGACTGTGTGTCAGTAAATGTGGGTGAGTGGTATGTCCAGATTCCTCAGCCAACCCAGTGGGGGTCCTCAATAAAGCCCACCGAGTTCCTGCTCACATCACTGCTGCATACTAACCCCTCATCTCCCATTTATTCCCAGTCCCTGATACAACCACTAGGGACAGAGAACCTAACAGTCAGCTGTCCATTTCATGACAGCCATGAGCTGGCCTGGGAGTCGCTGGTGCAGCGTGTGGCAGGGTCCGTGCATTCTGCTGAATGTAGGCTTTTCTGTGTTTCTTTATTCTTGATCCCTTTTCAATCCAGCATCTGTCCCCATATGTCCAATTCTAGGGAAGTCTGCTACTCAATCTGAGCTCCCTGTTCCCCCCACCCCACCCCCATCTCTGTCCCCAGGTGTTCTGGGTACCAAGGTTGCAAAGGGCTGAGATCAGCACCCTGGACAGCTCCCGTCATTTCCCCATAAGACTGGACAGCATATTAGCTGAGGGAGAGAGGAAAATGCTGATGATGCCCCTTCAGTACTTATCTCCCTATGCCCAGCCACTCAGAGTCTATTTTTTTAAATCACCCCTTCACTGTTAAATCCAGTTTAAATATTATTTTGTCTTCTTTTTTCCTCCTCCATCAGTATATATTTTTGTAGCCGCAAATATGTTTATTTAGGCAAAACTCAAGTGCTGACAACTTAGCCATAGCGTAAACATGAACAGGACAGGAAGGACATATCCAATAGAGATTTTGTTTCATGTGGTTTAGTCATGTCCCTGCTTCGATGTTCCTGTTCAGACACCATTTCTTGCCTCCTTCCATATCCTCAGAAAGTACTGTCTACTCTACATAAATCAGGACTGTGCTCTGGGGAATTCTTCCCTCTTGCTCTGAACTCTGTTTTGGTGATTCGGCTTAGCTCCCTTCAAAGCTCCAGTTGGAAGGGAAAATGGTTTCTTTTTCTGGGCTGATGCAACATTGAAGGCCAATTTGCATTCCGATGGTGTTGCCTCCATTGCTCTGGTCACAGGTTCTAAAGGCTCTGGGTAGGGTGGAATTAGGTCCTCCTTTAGTTTCTCTGAGTGGAGAGAGCAGCAAGAGCTGCCAGTTGGATGTCTCCTTTGTGCCAGACTCTGATATGTACTTTATGTGAATTATTCCAGGCAGTCTTTACTAATAATTGAATGCAGAAGGTGCCACAGTTCTCCACCGTATACAGCTGGTTAGTGACAGAGCCAGAAGTCTTAACTCCAAAGCCAGTACTGTCACAATACCATAGCTACCAGTCCCCCTGGGTGCACATCTATCCTCTCTCCTGATGCCTGGGATACCCCCAGACTTAAGTAAGGGAAGCAGCTGATGTGCTTAGAAGATAAGGCCAAATGAGGAGGTATAGAAAATTCTCTGTGGCATCACAGGGAAGGACCACTTGGGCTGGAGAGGCTAGGAAGGTTTTATGGAGGAAACATATCCTGACTTGGGCCCCCAGCGTTGAAGGTTTACCTTTTTTCCCCTAAAAAAACATTAAAGGAAATCAAGTCCTTTTGGTTAGCATCACCCTGGGAACACCTGGAAGAGTATATTGAGTGGAACACAGTGCTCCCTCATCAAGTGCTCCCCACACCATATTTCTACCCTGCTTGAACCACTTGCTCCCTGTTCATAAAGAACTGTATTTTAAACAGACAAACAAACAATGAAAATACAACACCCTTGGCCCTAGGCTATAGGTCTGGGCCCTCTTTGCAGCCCTTGCTGGTCCTCTTTCCACTATGCATGAGGGAGAGGTAGAGGAAGAGGGTATATGGTTAGGGACAAAAGCTAGCACAGCACCTCATACATCCCTGAGCTAAAGTTATTCCACTCAAAGGTTCTGGCTTCTGTGTCCCACTTCCCCTAAACTTCTCTTAGATCATCAATCTGCTGGTCTAAGAATGAGCACAAATAACACCTTTTTAAGGGTTGACCTTTTGTTTCTCTGCTCAGTAATTAGGATTCGACCTTGAACTTGGGTCCCAACAATGCAGGCTGGACAGCTCTGCCACTGGACAGCTCCGCCTCTGGGCAGGTACAGTGAGTGCATCCATTGCCTCCTGTGGAAGGGCATCTGTTCTTAAAGCCCTTCATGGGGACTGTTCAGTGCTTCCCTCAAAGGCGGAAGTGTAGCCCCTCTGGGTCCAGAGCACATCACCATCTCCAGCTTTTTTATCCCTTGTCTCATGTAAGTGAATGATATATATGAGGGTTAGGCTTGGGGATTACATTAAAGCTTACAGGGAGCCGAGAAGCTTCCTCATTAAAAGAGCTGAGCTGGTTGGGTGGCTCCCAGGCCCTCAGCACCTCTGGGCTCCTGGGCCATGGAAGAGTAGGGCTGGGAGGCTGACCAGTGGCCTGGAGGAGGAGACTGGTAAGGTGAGGAAGCATGGAGGCTGGGCTCCCACTATATATCCTCAGAGATGAGTGTGTCAGACTAGAATGACCAGAGACCTCAAGTCAGAAGTCACACAGGTCTAGGTCAAAGACAAGGCTCTGTCACCAGCTGGATACTTGGTCAAGTCACCAGATCTGTTAGGGTCTCAGCTTCCTTATCTGGAAAATGGGGACAGAAATACCTGTGCTGCCTACCTCTGGTGGTGATTGTGAGAATCTAAAGAGGTGATGGGTGTGAAAACACCTGGCAAAGAGTGGAGTGTGGCCCAGGTGGGAAGCCCTGCCCTTCCCCTCCAAGACAACCCCCTCTGTTTCTCATTCCCAATGTGAAAGCAATAAACAACATCTTGGTTCTTTGTAAGCACAGGAGAAGCCAGAAGCCCTTCAGGTAGTGGGAGGTATCAGTGAAGGGAGCAGTAGGACTCCCATAAGACCCAAATGTCCCCAAGCCAAAACCCAGCCCTGCTGGTGTGACAGAAGGGGTACAGCTCAACTCTGTCATTATTTCAAGTGTGTTGGGGAAAATAACATAAAACCCTGAATTCCAGTTTCCTCATTTGTAGGCTTGGGAGTGGGAATTAGGCAATTCCTTAGAATTATGAGATAGTGGGTGCTCAGGGCATACCCAGGGCATACCCAGGGCATGGCATACACTGAGCACTCAATAAGTATAGACCACTATTGTTGTTATTTTTATCCTTGAGCTAGTTATCTTTGTTTACTGTGAAGAAAATACTCATTTCAAAGAGTTAGGGGGATAAAATGAGGAGAGAGGTAAGTGGCACCTGACATATACCAGATGCCCTATAAATAAGTGTCTTCCTTTTTCTCCCTCCTGGGACTTGTTCTCTTGAGGATCAATGATGCCCAAACCCTGGAATTAATCCTACAAGAAAAGGGTATGAAGTTACAGGACACATGGGAGCTCTGCCTTCATGTTGGGCTCACATTACAGAACTCATCCTGTCTCCAGAATCTCATTGCTCCCAGATTCTTATATTAGCTTATTGTCTTGTGGTGCCGTCCTAGAACCAGCGCTGCCTGCTCTGTTTTCAGCACCCTTTACCTGGCTGGGCCCTCTTGGTCTTAGTATGTACATGGGGCCTTGTTTTGTCGCTGTTTATGGTCTTGGCCTGATGGGCTGAGCTATGCCCTGTGTGCCTCTTCAAGGCAGTAGAGGGTACAGGAATAACCAACTAGGAGTCCAGATTATCCAGCCTTGAACTTGAATCCTGGTTTAACCACTTACTGTGTCACCTTAGGTAAGCTGCTTAATATCATTGGGTCTCACTGATACACCAGCACAATGACAGTGATACCTACATCATGGCATTATGGAGGGATAAAAAGAGAGGACACACAAAAGTACCTAGGATGATAGGTAGGCATTTAATAAATACTATGTTCTTCCTTTCTTCCTCCTTCCTCTGGCCTCGAAGCCTGCTTAGGGGAAGGGTAGAAGGCAGGGTGGTGAGTTGCCTTTCCTTCAAGATGACTCAGTCCCTACACGTCATCTCCTATTCAGCTCCTGACCCCATCACTCTTATCTCTTCCTTATACTCTGGAAAACCCACAGTGAAAAAGGTTTTTTAGCTGGACCTATTTTGATGAGTGAAGAACAGAACTTTCTTGATGGTGTGCTGAGTTTGATTTCCAAATGGGTTGATTTAAGAGTTATTGGGAAAATTCAGTAATTAGCAGTAGCAGCATTAGGGAATCATGTTGTGATCACTCTCTTTTTCACTTCTCCTTTCTTCAAGCTCCAAATGCTATCGCTAGCTCTGCCATACCCTCCCCTGGCCCGTGGCCTTGTGTTCCCCCTGCAGATGCTGGACTTCTGAAGCACTCGGGGTCAGCCTTTGGGCATCTCCTCCTTTCCCTTCTTCTTTTGCTGCCCAGGCCTCTGCCCATTTGTTTATCCAGAGCTCCAGCAGGCCACATGTAGCTAGTTTGCCCTCTTGCAAATTACACCTATGGGTTTATTTCAATTCAAATAAAAAATGAACCATGCCCAAATCCTGATAAAAATATGGCTAGCGCTCTCTGGGCCAAAGAAATCCTACTTGGAGAGTGGAGGAACTGTTTCCCTCTCTCAGGCTGGATTCCTCTGTAGATTGGCCACTTAAAAAGGATCAAAATGTGGAGAAAAAATTTAGTTAGCAAAAACAAATAAGTGACTCCATCCATTCATCTAACTATTCATTCATACATACATCTGTCCATCAATCTATCCAGTAAATATTTATGCAATATCTACAATGTACCAAGCCTAGCCCTAGGCTTTGTGAATACCCCTATAGCTGGGAACGCTGGCAAGTGGACTGATGATCACAGTACATTTTGCAACATACTAAGAGCACAGTGGAAGTATGAGAAACGATATCTTGGTGAGCTTCTTTGAGGAGGGATACTTGAATTAGAAAATCTTTGCCAGCTATTCTTCTGACAGAGGATTAGTATCCAGAATATATAAAGAACTCAAAAAGCTTAACACCTGAACAACAAATAACCCAAGCAATAAATGGGCAATTAAACTAAGTATACATTTCTCAAAAGAAGAAATAAAAATGACCAACAGATATACGCAAAAATGTTAAACATCTTTAGCAATCAAGGAAATGCAAACCAAAATTACAGTGAGATTTCATCTCACTTCAGTTAGAATGGCAATCATCAAGAATACATATAATAACAAATGCTGGTGGGGATTATGGGAAAAGGCACCCTTATACATTATTGGTGGAATTTTAAATTAGTACAAACACTACGGAGATCAGTATAGAGGTCTCTCAAAAGACTAGGAATGGAACTTCCATATGACCCAGCTATAGTCAGAGTACTAGAGTGATACATGCATACACACGTATATAGTAATACAATAGCCAAGTTATGGAACCAACCTAGGTGTCTGTCAACAGATGAACATATAAAGAAAATGTGGTATATACACACAGTGGAGTTTTACTCAGCTATAAAGAAGAACAAAATTATGTCACTTATAGGAAAATGGATGGAACTTGAGAATATCATGCTAAGTGAGTACATCCAGACCCAGAAATCCAAGGATCATATGTTCTCTCTCATATGTGGAAGCTAGAGAGAATAAAAGGAAACAAAACGGACCTCATGAAAATAGGAGTGAGATCAGTAGAGTAGGGAAAGGGGATTAGAGGAGGGAGGAGAGGAAAAAGGGACATCTGGGGAAGGAAACAAACTAAATTATATCATGTGTACATATGAATGTATCACTATAAATTTCACTATTATGTATAATCATAATGCACCAAAAATTTAAAAAGATTGAAGAACAAAGAGTATTTAACTTTGCAGAGTGCTTTCATTGGTATGTGTATGGCACCAAGGATCAAAATCTTAGAATGTCTTTACCTTCTAAAATTTTGGGGGAGAATTATAATGTTTTGAAAATGGGGGAGCTCAGAACAAGAAAATAACTGGCTTTGCTTTAGGGTTTAGTACTGAATTCTCAGAATCCAAGAACACAGAACATTTATGTAATCCAATGTCCTCTTGACAAGATTTTCCATGCCAGAGAAATTGGAATAGGAACACCTTGTTTATTCTTAAAGAATCGAAAGATCCTCAACATCCCTTTTTCATCCATCACCTCTTGTTGTTGGGAAAGCTTTCTTGTCTGTCTTCTGGCTGCAACTAAAGTCAATCTTCTCCTTAGGTGACCCGGAAACTCTTGCTGTTTCACCACCCGTCTTGTTCAAATAAACCCAAGAAGACGGAGTTGTTCTGTATTCTATCCTGGGTCTTCCTAGGCTCACAGAATCTACACAAGACTTAGAAATCATGACACCATGGATGTGGAGAGACGTTAACAAAAAGCTGAAGCACACAGATAAGGGGGAGCTAGCCATTTTGCCGTAGATGGGCTAGAGAGGATTGCTACATCGATACATTATTCCATGGATAAAGCCTCCTCATCTCTCCTTCACTTAATCCACAATTCCTCATCCCTATAGTCACTTGGTGGCAAGTTGTGGTCATGCATAATCAGCCCTGGTGAGCAGGAGGGAGCCCAGCCTGAGGGCATGAAATTCATTTAATGTAGGAACCTTAGTGAAAAGGTTGCTGCGGTAGCAAGGGGGGCCCACTATGAGAAAGGACTTCAGTCTTTAAGAGGCAGGTGGAGTCAGGAGCATCACCCAGCCTCCCCACAGCCCCAGCAACAGAAGGCATGGTGTTGGGATATTATTTAATTACCCATCTCCTTTTCTAGACTATATAAGCTCTGTCTTGTTTACTGCTGCATCCCCAGGGCTTGGGACAGTGCAGTTTAATGACTTTTTGTTGAATGGATTAAGATTCATAAGTAAGATGAGAGGAATCTCCATTTGTCCCGCTGGTGTTTCTGAGCCCTGGGTTGTGTTGCCAAAGTATGCAGCTTCTTTGTGACTTGGCCAGCCCCCAATCATCCCAAAGCCCAGTCAAGAGAGACACTTCAGTGCTAATGAATCTGGAGACTTAAGCTCTGGAGGGCCACCTGTCAGATGAGATTTGCCTTCAAAGGCCACTGGCTCTGACCTTTTGATAACATTTTAGAAAAAGAAACCTATGTATTGACTGACTCAATCCTATTTCCAATGAAGGTCTAGGCAGCTATTTGTACTTCTATTTGAATTTCTTGGTTCTTTTCTTTTTCTACTTCTGTGTAAGCATCAAGGAAAGAAAGTTCCTTTGCTTGATCAAACCTCATTTAAAAGTTGTTTGTATTTTTTTTTTAATGGAACCCAATCCCTTAAGCCTTTAAAAGTAACCTCCACTCTGCTCAATAAACCATTTCCAATGTGGTAGCTTCTAATTCAGAAAGGTTCAGAAATCAGATGCTAAACAAGCACCAATTGCATCCCAGGACAGTTGTCGGAAAGTCTCAGGATTCTGCGAGCTAGAGATGTGATCAGTTAATCCCAACTCTTTTCTTGTGTCTGCTCTGCTAGCTGGCCCAACTGTGCAATTAGTATTCTCCCTGCTGTTGATTTTGTTCAAATATATTGGGCCCATGAATCACCCACTTTCCAACTCATCTATCTGGATCAGTCAATTACAAAGTTATTTTTGAGCCACTAGGATTCTTGTGAAATAGACACAAGAAGGAGCAAAACTCATTTCAGGTTTGACCTTTGTGGCTGGGATCTGAGAAAGCTTAGTTTGCTTACACTTCATGGCCATCCAATCCAATCTGGCCTGTAGAATAGAAAGGCCACTTGTTTAATTGGGAACACTTTAATATAGATATCCATTAACTTATGCTAAATTACAGTAAAACATCTATGGAGGAACTTGATGTGACATCTGCATGAATACTAAATAACTTCATTACGATCAGCACTGTGACAATGAATATGAAATGAATGTGCCCAGAGAAGACAATTAATCTCCCACCTTCCCAAGCCACTACTGTTTTATTCCCCCCTGCACTGACTAAAAAATAAGGCCTAGAAGCTCTATGATTTTCTGGGTCCATCGCTTCCCATTAGCTGTTGAGCGGTCCCCATGCGTTCCTTTGATTTGTAGGGTAGAAACCGGCTTGGGCCACTCTGAGGAATAGCCACGGACAGCGCAGAGGTGGGGATCCTAGGGTCCCACTTGGGGAAAGGAGGCTGTCAAGACTGAGTGAACACACACACACACACACACACACACACACACACACACACAGAATTGAAAGGCATCCTCATCTGGAACTAGCAAACAGACTGTCAATTCAGATTAGCAACATCAAAAGCACTCCAATCTGTTCCCTGCATACATTACATGCATAGATCTGAGGGAAGAATTTGGCCTCGGAATTAAGTCAGCTTTTTCCTCCTGGGCTGCCTGTACCTGAAAAGTGTGGCTAAGAGGGTCTAGCGGTCAGATTAATTCGCCCCGCAGCACTTAGTCTAAACCCCACCACTTGCTCTTAAAGATATACCCTCTCATATTGCTTGCTGCTATTTTACACAGGCTCTTTCTCATTCTCAGGGAGAATGACAGGGCCATTGGATTGAGGATTAGGCCCAGCCTGTGGGGGAGGCACATGAGAAAAAATATTCCTGGGTTTTCTATACTGGCCATTTTCCTCCTAGGTCACTGACCTCTTCTCCTTCTCTCTTTGACCCTCACAGCAGAGTCCTCTGCATCAATCCTTGGATTGCTTCTCAATCTTAGAGCTTAAAGTACCCACTCTATTCTGAGGTCTCTCAAATCTGTCTTATGGCATGGACCCCCCCCCCCCAAACTCTAGACTCACCTACCATCTCTCTCCACTTGGATGTCTGATAGGTATCTTAAATTTCACATGTCTCAAAGAGAGTTCCCGATCTCCTCCCACAAACCTGACCCTTTCTCAGCGTTCCTCAATGTTGCAAATCCTTTCACTCACTCAGGCCACAAACTCTGGAGCACTCCCAGACTTTTTCTTTCACACCCACGTCCAATCTGTCAGCACAGCACATCGTCTCAAAACACATCCATAAGCCAGCCACCTCTTACCACTCCCTCTGCCGCCAACGTGGCCCAGCCATCATCATCGGTGGCCCCGGGCGGTTGCTGTGGCCTCTTCCTGGTTCTGGGGTTAGCAGGATCTCTACTCCAGGCCAGGCCTCAGAGGAGCCTCTTGGTGTTCAAAAGGCTATTTGCTACTTCATCAGATCAGGGTTCAGGTTGTCATGCGTGGTTTCATAGATTCTGGTTACAGAGATTTGAGGTAAAGGGGGAACTTTGGCATCAGTAACAAGAAAAGAAGAAAATTGCTCTTCCCATCTAGACTACAAGCAAAATTCCAGCCAGTGAGATACTTCTTGTTAAGACATTTACATGCCCTATTCAACATGGGCCACATAGCTTCTCCTGGGGAGATTGGGTCTGCATGATGTTCTAGTTATCCTTGCAACTAGCTTTTTCCCTGTTGTGTAACAAAAGCCTCTGCCTTTGTATCCAGAGTCCCCACTATATTTTAATAGCATAATCCATTTATATATTAACTTATAGTGTACTTGAGAACTCAGAGTGGACCCAATTCTACGTAGAACTATGTGCTACCTGCTGAAATCCCCGTCACAGTCCTCTGGCTTAGGTGGGCATATTCCAAACATCTGCTCTTACTTAGGGGAAGAAAGGCCTTTGGCTCCATGTGGCAGCTATGAATGGATCCTCTCTCCATCTTACAAAAGGCAGGTGACATGTACAGAAATATGCAGATGCCCTTAGTTGCTTTGGATGGAGCCCAGATCTCAATAGTTTGTTGCTGGGCTGTTGGTGGAGAACAAAAAGCCCCTTCAGAAAGGAGAGGTATCTATAACCCATGGGAGGAGCCCCAATAGTCTTGTTAGCACATCAAATAATGGATTTTTGATAGATGCCTCCCTGCCTTCTAGTCCCATCTTCAGAATCCTTTCTGCGCTGGTCTCACTGGGATTAGTGATTAGTTCTCACTGTTCCCTCTTCGGAGACCAGCAAGAGGCTCTGGCTGTGCCAAGTCTCCCTGTAAATATCCTGGTTGTGCCCACACTAGGCAGTGCATTCCTGGGAGATAACATTGCATCTGCTCTAGACTCCTGTAGGGAACTGGAGGGGAGTGAAATTGCCTCTCTGTGAAAGCGCAGTACAGGCTCAATTCACCGGAAATGCTAACTCTCTGCCCTTCTCTTTCTACTCCCTCCCTTTCCTCTGCCTTTTCAGAGCAACTCATTGAAGAAGACCATGTTCAATTTCCTTGGGTGGCCACCATCTCCAAGAGAAAAGCCCAGGAGTAGGCCATGAGGACACAAGAGGCCTCAGAAAGGCCAAGAGCATCTTATAGGAAAGCAAGGTAGTTAGGGACCAATTGGAGTTGGAGGGGATAATGATAAGGAGAAAGCGGGCTGCATAGCAACAGTCTTCTGCAGGCAGGGGGATGGGTGAAATAATGTCATTATGCTCCTTCCAGGTTTATGATGTTGCAAAAATTTAAACTGTGCATCCAAATGAACACACTGAACATTTATTAAGCATCTCTTCTGTGCTGGGCTCAAAGTGAAGGATTCAAAGGTGAACAAGACATGGTTCCTGAGTTCAAGACCTCTGCAATCTAGAAGGGTAAAGAAGGAATGTGCACCTGCTTTCCTTTCCTCTTTTCTCTCTTCCCTCCCCTCTCTCTTCCTTTTCTTTCTCCCTCCCTTCTCCCCCACTTCTCTTTCTACCCAATGCCAGGCATACTATATAGTAAGGGAGAGGCAAGTCTGGGCTGATGTGGAGGACACTGGCTCTGCCACTTACTAACAGTAATGTTGTCCAGAAAATTCCAACACATGTAGCTTCCGTTTTCTCCCTTCTATAACAAGAATATTAGTGGTATCTATTTCATAGGGTTAACATGAAGATTAAGCAAGATAATGTATATTGAAGTTCTAGGCATGTAGTAGGTGCTTAATAAATATTGGTTGAACAAATGAATAACAAAAGAAAGATGTTGGGGAAATACAATGGAGATCTCATCAATAGTTGAAGAGACTGGGCTGAAATTTACAGGAGAGATAATATTTGAGATGATCTTGAAGGGCAACGAGGATTTTGACATATATAGACGAAGGCTATATTCAGACAGAGGAAACAGCTTGAGTACTGAGGTGGGAAAGAGGAAGTTACACTTCCAAAAGAGGTGACAAGAGGAAAAGGGGAATGAAAGTTGAGGCTATATCATGGAGAGCCCCAATTGCTATGCTATGAACATGGCCTTGATCCTGGGGCAAGCGCGAATCTTCAGAGATTTCAGAGAAAGGCATGGCTGAGGCTTAGGAAGGTCAATGTGGCCATTACACGAGTAGGATTGTACTGGAGATGAGTTGGAGATAGGGATAGGAGTTTGGAGATTAGAGTGATCTCAGCAGATCAAATAAATGAGAATCTTAATAAAGCAGGCAACAGTAGAAATTAGGGAAATGGAAGCAAACTCAGGGTGCCCTGGTGACCAGTGGAATGGAGACAGACAGAGAGAGAGAGAGAGAGAGAGAGAGAGAGAAAGAGAGAGAGAGAGAGACTGACTCTGAGCATTTAGGGAGAGAGAACTGAGAAGACCATGATGCCAGCTGTGGTTCATGGTACACAGAAAATGCAAGTGATTTTGGAGGAAGAGAGCTATGCCATGGATGGTGAGTTAGGGACTTTGCAGGAAACTCATGTACCAAAGTATAGCTGGAACTGTGTGCCTGCAGGCCAGGCCTTAGACTAAACTGGAGATTAGGGTGTGTGGTCATCTTTATAGGGGTGGTGGCTCTAAGCATGGAGAAGGACGTGGCTACAAAGGGGCTAATGATTCTGGGTTTATGGGACCAGCATGCTAGATTGAAATGGCTCTTGTGAGTAGTGGGCTCTGAGAAGTAAGGACTGGAGGATCAAGGAGGCAGAGGGATGATAAGTAAGCAGTTCTGGAGTCTTCATGATAGTCAAGGTAAAGTCTGAGGCCATGGAGTTCAGGTTGACTGAAGCCAGGGAGGGAAGTGGGAAGATAGGAGAGGATGAAAAGACCCAAGGCCCAGGGGAAACCAGAAAGCAGGTGATGGGGACTGAGAACAGGGTTGAGGAAGAGAAGGAGGCTGACAGTCAGACCTTTGCATTCAATGCTTCTGAGTTGTGCGTTTCAAGAGGCAGAGGTGGAGGTGAAGGCATCGGAGTGAAGACAGCTGAGAAATAAAGAGGCCAGAGATCAGAGGGTCAAAGTTACTAAGGATGAAGCAGGTGATGGGATGGGTGTGGGGGGGAGCTGAGGGCCTGGTGCATCCAGAGAACCTGCAGATGAGGTGAGAAGAATAGAGAGCAGGCACAATGGATGGCATTGCTGGGACACAGGGCTTAAGTTGAAGTGGGTCTGGGAAGCATCCTACAGGAGGAACGGATTGGTTTCCTACTACATGCCTCAGAGAGTTAACATCTTAAGTGGAAGAGACAATGAATACCTATGGAACAAGTATTAATCAATAGGTTTTAAAGCTAGCAAATATTTTGAGTTCTAAAATGTACTCAAGTGGTTGCTTATCATTTGAGTCTGGCACCTTTGGCCAGCCCTCTTTACACATGGCAAACATCCTAAGTCCCATTAGGCACTGTTGCAGCCCCGGGATATACGTCCTGGAAGATGTACGACCTGGAAGAGGTGGATATGCAGTGAGCCTCATGGGAAGGGGAGAAGCTGGAAGGAGGAGAGCATTTTAAGAGCGAATGAATGAAGAATAAACCTGGTGTATTCTCAAGGTAGTGTAGGATGGATGCAAGCTGGGCATTATAAAGGAAAAAGTTGCAGGAATACAGAATGGGGGAGCAGTAAAGGCAGGCACAGGAGTGACATTATGGGAATTCAAAAACCAATGATAAACATCGCCACCTTGATTTTCCCGCAACCACAGGCTTGGGCCAATCGCAGCATATAGTTTTTACACGAACCTCAAACATCCTGATCTTTGACCCCCAAATACTGAATAGAGCCCTCTCGTGGCATGTACCACGTGGTGCCGGTGGTTGGGGTGTCGATCCTCCCTCACTCTGCTGTCAGTTGAGGGCAGAGACCAGATCATATTGGCAATAGGGTGTCATCCATCGTGCAGAGTGAGAGCTCTATTAATATCAGTGACATGAATGAACCAATCAGTGAGAAATGCTTGGGCATAAATCAGAGACTATGCCCTGAAACTGGGCTCCAGTGTTTGGCCAGAGTCTCCCACACCTGAACAGAAAGCCTCACAGAAGGTAAAATTCTAGGTGTCTATAGAAAAAAATGTAGGAAGGACTCTCAAAGCCGTTGTTAATTAAAAGCACGCACAGCTCTTCGGGGAACGTTCTCTACCTCGCATTCTCTCTCCTTGCACTGAATGGCAGATAAGGTGGTATCTTTACCTCTGCTTTGGACCACATTTAATTAAATGCCTACACCGACTGCTTCCTCACATACCTTGTTTTATTTCCTTTCCTTCCTTCCATGCTAAAGAGGGCCAGGGCTAATACTAATGCATATGCTGTTAAACCTTTTTAATTAACTTCAACTTCTCCCAGAGATTTATGTTTAAACAGTAAATTTTTTGTTGATACTCAAATACATAGGCGGCACTCAGAATGATGTACGAGTACTCTTGTCCTCAAAATGATTCTTCATGAGTTACCACCAGAGACGTTTTCATGAGCCTCTTTTATTAAAATAATAATACTCAGCAAGGCAATAATGCTTTACAACCAGCAGCTAATTAACCCGCCCCACCCCCCAGGTCAGCATTAGCATCTGCAGGTTAGAGATATGATCACCTGGTGGGCCCCCTCCTCCTTCCTTGGAGTCAGCACTGAATCGCTCTGGGTTTGTGCTCCGGCATCTGTGAGTAATGATTTTCATTTAAAACACATCTTTGTTCCTGGACTGTAGCTCAATCTATTATTATCCTTATTTATTTTGTTCTTGTTTAGTGAGTCTCCTGCACTGGGTATCAGTAAGTCTGATCTGCAGTTGACCTCTTGAAACAGAATTTAGCCAGACCTTGGAAAATCCGCTGGGTCTGAAATTCTTGTCTAATTGCAAAACCCATTTATTTTCCCGCATCCTGAAATTTGTGCTCCAAGCATTTTTAATCAGGATCTATGCTGTCAGTTGTAATTGCAACACAGCAACACTTTGCCAACAAAACTCATCTACCTACCCAAGTTCCTGTTCCATTTCTCATGTTGAAACAACACTTTCCCCACAAGCCAATGTAGTAGTTACATTCCGTGTTGTACTACCGATGAGCCAATTATTTCAATTTTGGCATCAGATTCAGAAGAGAGTCTAATGATCCTCAATAGTATAAACTGAATTTTTATTCCTAAAGCAATTTAGTAATGATGATAACACTTATGCACTTAGAAAGTATTTCTCATCTTCCAACCGCTGACAAACAGGAGGTCCGACAATCATTTACGGTACTTTTCTGGACCTCAGCATTGACACCATTTTGCAGTGTTTAGGAATCCTGGGCTTCCCCTGCTACAGAAAGAGAACCTCCCAGCCCCTCAGACCCAATGGCTCTCTGCTGGGTTTCAGTTAGAAGTCCTAGGACTTGCGTGCCCATTTTAATTAACTCGTTTATTCACTTATTCAACAAATATTTAACGAGTTTCTACTAGGTAAGGAAGCTCAGCCCCAGGAGAAAGCTTGAGATATACGAGGTGTGTTCTTGTTTTCTCTAATCAAATTCAATCCCAACCCCCTCACGGAGGTCCAAGTTATGTGAACATTTCATTTATGTATGTGTTTGTTCCTTTCATTCAGCAAACATCAATCAGGCACCTTCTAGGTGTAAGATATTCTTCTGGGAGTTGAAAAGTTTACAAAGAAGGTTTGATCCGTCAGCAAATCCTGGTGGCTCTTCTCTCAAAGTGAATTTGGAATATAGACATTTCTCACCCTTCCGCGGCCACACCCTGGGCCAGGTCCCAACGACTCTGAGCGGAGATGATGGCCGGAACTTGCTAATTGGTTTCCCTGCTTCTGCCCTTTCTGCCCGTCTGTTCTCTCTTTTTTTTATGTTCATTTATTGGTGCATTGTAATTATACATTTTGATATATGTCAGGGTATGAACATCATACATGCACACATTGCACATTTAGCCAGCATAGTGGTGCTTTTTAAAACCTAAGTCAGATGGTACCATTTCTCTGTTCAGAATGTTCCAGGAGCTACTCATCTCATGCAGAGGAGAAGCCAAAACCCTTGCTGTGAGGTCTAGCGTTCTCCATGGTCTCCTCTCTTCAATTTCCTCCCCTGTTTCTCCCTTCACTCACTGTCCTGAAGTTGCTCTGGCCTCTTTGTGGTTCACCCAACACACCAGGCATGATCCTGCCTCAGGGCCTTTGCACATCTGCAGTTCTTTCTCCTGGGATGTTCTACCCTCACTCGCCCACTTGTCTCAGTTCCTCACCTCCTTCATGACAGCGCCCAGTTGCCAGCTTCTCAGGGCTGACCATCCTCTTTAAAACGTGCGCCCACCCCTATACTAGCACTCCAAATGACTTCCCCTGCCTTATTTGTCACCAGCCTGCTTTTCCCCATCTGACATATTATTTATCTTACTTATTTGTTTATTTTATGTCACCCCCACTAGAATGCCTACTCCACGAAGGCTTAGATATTTGTTTTATATATTGAAGTATTAAGGCCTTGCACACAGGTATTTAAAAATATATGTTGAATATCTATTATGTACATAATGAATATATGTAATAGATAGCACTGTCATAGTCTTCAAGGAACATACAATCAAGTAGGAGCTACATCTAAAAATAAGTAAAGAGTTATATTTTAAGAAGTCTAGAAATGAAAAGCTACAGTAGTTGGAAGGGCAGAAAATCCATTTTGCCTGGATGAAGGAGCCTACCGAAATCAGGGCTCTACAACCACAGGTGTGTCCTATTGGAAAATAACTGCAATGCACGTGGAAGGGAGGAAAAGGTTGCTTGCCGCAGCATTCCTCAAACAGACTGAGAAAGGCTCTTGGGGACTGGGCATTTTGCATCATGGATGGCGTTACAATGACCCTTGGTGGGGATTCCAGTCAGCACCCCTCCTCATCCTCCCTAAACCGCACAAACGCAGCGCAGTGAAGAGTCAACTCCATGTCCCAAGCAGGGGCTACTGCTGAGAGTCTGGGCTGCTCTTTGTGGATGTCAGTGGAGAGCGTCCGGGAGATGCAAAGTCAGTGTGATTTCTCCTGGCTGATCTTGACAGGAGATGTCAGGTTACAGCTAGTTATCCTGGCGCCTGACTGGATCTTGGGGATAAATCTCTTATTTTGGTAGCACTTTAAAATAAGTGGCAGCAGTTCATGCATAATTACTTCTGAATTATCTAGGGGATTCATCAGGTTTGATTATAGATGCATAGCGAATTTACCAAATTTGTGGGTATTAGGGAGATATTAATTCCATATGAAACCTCACAATTCATTCATGTGCCATTTGTTTTCATTCCTTTTTTATAATAAGCTAATTAGTTTAAATTATTTGTACTTGTACAAGGTCTTGAAACACATATAAGGAATGATTATACTAGAGAACCCAATAAATGGGAAGCTTTAGAGACAGCATTAATTGTGATAAAGGGTTCATAAAGCGGTAGATGTTCAATTTTCCCATTTGGGTTGGTAATAATAGGTCTAATCATGACACCTCCATAAAGTCGTGGGAAGTCCCTAATTAACGTTTCTGAATTCAGATATTTAAAAGATGGTGGGAGAAGTCATTATGCCAACTGGAATATGAGGCAAAAATGGGAGTTCGACCTTGTGCTAAGCAAAGAAGAAAAGATGAAATGGTGAGGGCTTGTTCATTCCGACCGGTCTAGAGGAGTCCTTTAAGAAGAACCCAAGGTTCTGGGGGTCACTGGAAGTCTAGGATTTCAGCCTATCAGAATGGAAGGACTTGTTTGGTTTGAGCCCCAGCATCTGTTAGTCCCTTGTGGTTCTTCATGTGGAACCAGCTCCTCCGGCCAGTGAGCCTGGGCTGGAGTCTCTGTGGGTGGTAGACATCAGCAGTCTTCTTTCCTTAGCAGAAGAACCAAGACAGGAGGGGCCAAGCTCACCCAAGGAATCTATGGTAATAGTAGCAAGAGCTACCATATTTTGGACACATTCCAAATGTTAGGCAGGGCTGGGCGTAGCTCAGTAGTAGAGCACATGCCTTAGCATGTGTGTGTGAGGCTCTAGGTTTGATCCCCAGCACCACAAAAACCCAAACCAAACAAATGCTAGGCAAATGCCAGGTACGTTATACACATACCATTTTATCCTCATATGGGGCAGACGCTGTTATTATCTCCACTCACAGGCTGGGGGAGCGTGGACAAGAGGTCAGGCAGCTTGCCCAAGGTCATCCATCCAACCAGTAGTGGAGCTGGGGCTCTGAAGATGTCTGATTCTAAAGCCTGGCACTTGAGCTGTATGATACATGGCCTCAGTATGTCCTGCTGTCTCCCAACCACCGATGCTGTGATTATAACCCCATAATTACTACTACTAGTATTATTCCCCAAATGGGGAACCTTAAAAAGTTACTCTTTTTTTTTTGAAACCTTAATCTCAGACCTTCAGGCCATCCATCAGGACCCAGGCCTTTTGCCCTTTTTCTCCAAGGCCCCCTCTGTGGAACAACAGCTAAGGGACCGGCCGCCTCACCGATCACGTTTCCATTTACCATTAAGAAAAGCTCCACAGGGGTTAATGCAAAAAGAAGTTCTGCTTTGGATGAGGCACCAGTTTAATTTATATTTGATTAAAAAAGTCATTCATTCATGCATTCAGCAGCCGGTATTTGTTAAATGTCTCCTCCACTCTTAATTGGGTTTTGTTAAGGTGGGGGGAGGAGGGGAAGAGAGCAGGTATAATAAAGCGTATGCCAAGACACCTTGTTTATAATTTTCTTGTGAAGAATATATGTGCGCAGCTGAAAAGTTAAGTAAACAAGAGAGTGATTGAATAACCAAGCAATTGAGAGGCACAGACGGTTAGCTTTCTACAGAAAAATGAAGGAGACAGCACTGGGGCTTGCTGTGGTCCAGGAGACTTTGTAGAGGAAGTGGGGTGTGAATGGCCCAGTGAAGGATGGCCAGGGACAGGATGGCAGAGGGGCCACCAACTGGACTTCATCAGGAAACCATGGCCCTGTCCTGCCTCAGTAGGTCACCCAGTGTTTGGCCTTGGGGGAATCACACTCTAGTATCTCTCTGTCCTTGCTGTATTATGGAGATAATGGTACTTCACAGGGTAATCAGGAAATTCAAACAGGGAAATGGATATGACATGGCTCTGAAGGGTGTAAAGGGTGATCCAAACACCACATTAGTCATGAGAAAGCATAACACCAGAGGCAGCATTTCATAAGCACAAATCTCTAAGTACCACACTTGGAGAAGGGCTTTTCAAAGTCACCTAGATGCTAAGACCCAACTCTGTGCTGTGGCATTCAAGCCAGGATAGCTAGGAGAGCCCATGTGATGAATGGGAGAAGCCAGTGAGATGTGGCCAGACCAAGGGTGATCCTGAAGATCCCCCCACATTGCATGGGGAATGCATGGAGAGGCCTGGGAAAGAGGAGGCAGAGGGGCAGGCAGGGGCTCCAAGACTTTCTTATCTCTGCTACCCCAGGCCCCAAGCCTGGTACATATCTTACCTACAGTCACAGGGACGGTACAGCCTTCCATTCTAGAATCTGAAATCCTTGATGTTTCCTATCATTAACCTCTGGTTCTAAGCTCTGGGACATTATCTACTTTGCAAATCTGCTTTATACTGTATTTGTATATCTGTGCTCAGTTTTATGAGGCTGATGAGCGAGGGCTCAAGGTTAGGATATCTAGTGAGGCTAGGGGAACCTTCTCTACTGGGGACACTGATTTTTCTTGCTAAAAGTTGCTGAGGATGAGTTTTCTCCTTAGCCAGGAGAAAACTGTGATGGAGAATCAACCCCACAAAGATGGATCTATGATACCTAAACTGTAAGAAATGCTAAGTGAAGAACTTGTCCTATTTTTCCTACTTCTAGGCATAAGCCTCTAAAATATTAAAGATGGAGATAGGATTGTTCCTTCTGGGGAGACCTCAAGGAGAGAGAAGTGTCCATGGAGAAGAAGCTCTGTGTAATTTTTAAGGAGGAGGAGCATGTGCAATCGAGGAAGCTCCTTTGCTTCAGTTATATGCCTTCCCCTCCCGCATGCTAAGAACACAATGACCCTAAAACCACGTCCTGCAACTGTCAGGGGGATGTGTTATCCTGGCCACATGCTCTCCAATGGGACAGCTGATGTAGTGGAGGTTCAGAGCCCTCTGACTCTCCACCTTCCGTGGATCTTGCATATCTAAACCTCTACCCCCCCCATCCTTCCACACTGCCTCCATGCCTCTCAGTTTTTTGTGGATTTGTTCATTAAAGACTTTGCCTCCTCTCCCTCAATATTATCACTAACCTCTTGGGTGACAGGCCAGGAGTTGGAAGAGGAGCTTCATTCAACCCAGAGGTGACTCCTTGCTCTTTCTTGGTCTCCAAAAGACAGCTTCAACTGCCCAGTTTTAAATGGGAGGACAAGAAACGCTGAGAGATGCTCCCCCCCGACCCCGGCATAGCTGCACTGAATAAAGAGTCCCACTCCAGCGTGGGCACGTACTGATGGAGCGCATCTATCTGTCTGTGGTGTGGCTTGTGATCTGGCAGCTCTGCAGATCTGTGAGAAGTAGAGGGAAGGGTGCAGGGTTGGGGCACAGGGAAAGGGAAAGAAAGCAGACGAGTCACTTGAGTCTGGATCATTTTTCCTGATGTCAAAACCTCACCACGGAGAGCATTTGCTGTTGCTTGCTTTTATCTGGAAAACAATATGAGCAGTATCTCTCAAAATTAGGTCAGGGCTTGCAAAGGCAGGGGCTTGCCATGGTGCTAACCGCCTGAATTCTCGGTGGGTTTACCCAGCTCTCTGCTCTGACAAATGCTTCCTTTGTTTCCCTGAAAAGTCTGACTTGCTGAAGCGTTCACACCTGCTCTTTTCTCCTTCACCCTTTTTGCTCTCCCCACAAACAAGTGAATTTGGAAGGTTAAAAATCCCTTCACTTGTCAACTCCAAAGCTCTCCCTCCCCACACTAAAGTTGTTGCACTTCCCACCCAGGGAAGGAAGCCGCCGTGCTATCACTCTGGGGACTGGAAGCCACTTTGAGCAGAGCGGGGATCTGCAATTTTCACAACACAATTGTCATTTCGGGAGCAGGGTGTGCCAATCTGTCTTAGGAGAGTCTCAGCAAGGCTGTGTCTGACCACGTAAGGAGACTGCAGTATGAGGGGCAAAGTCCTGGGCTGGGAATCAGCGCCATCCTGGTGGCTCGGTTTCCTTAGGCTTCTCCCAGCTCAGGTTCCCATGTGTCAATAACATGATAAAAATTCTGTACACTCAAGTAAGATTTGGGGGTGGGGGTGGGGGTACAACAGCAGTGGCAATTACAAGAAATATTCATTCTTCTTTAGATTTCGAAGATGACATGAATTTTTCTTATTCTTTTTGTTCCTGACACTGCACAAACTAAGGTACCCATGAGCTCTTGGCTAGTTTCCTTTTTTTTCTCCTTATATTTTGGTACTGGGGATTGAACCAGGGGCATTCTATCTTCAAGCTGCACTCCCAGCCTTTTTTATATTTTATTTTGAAACAGGGTCTTGCTAAGTTGCTGAGGGTCTTGCTAAGTTGCTGAGGCTGTCCTCAAACCTGCGATCCTCCTGACTCAGCCTTCCAAGTACTGAGATTACAGACATGTGCCACCATGCCTGGAGTTGGCTAGTTTCTGAATCACAGCCTCTGTGCTTCAGTTTTTTCATTCACAAAATTGCTTAAATAAGATAATGCATTGGCAACCCTTGGCAAACAGCTTGCAAAAATCATTACTGATCATTATGATAGTTTTGTCAAGTTTGGGGAAGGAAATAGAATCAATGATAGTGCTATGGTTTGAATGTATCCCGTCCGAAATTCAGGTCTTGCCAAAGTGGTATTATTAACAGGTGGGGACCCTAAGAGGTAATTGGACAATCAGGGCACCTCCCTCGTGAATGGGATTAAGTGCCCGTATATAAGGGCTTGAGGAGGGAGTTTGTCCTCTTGGTTTTGCCCTTTTGCCTTCTGCCATGTGAGGACACAGCATGCCTGCCCCCAGGAGGCAGCATCACGGCGCCATCTTGGAAGCAGAGAGCAGCCCACATCAGACAACGAAGCCTGCCTGCACCTTGATCTTGGACTTCTCCGGAACAGGGAGAAACACATTCCATTCTTTATAAGTTACCCAATTTGTGAGTAATTTGTTACAGCAAGCAAAAAATAGCCCAAGACAGATACTATTATTGGAATCTCCAGAAAACCTAGAATAATGGTTTCTGAACTTTTTCTCTTAGGTAGTAGATTTTTTTAAATGAATTTTTATATCGAATCTCAACACACAAAACGGTTCAAGTGAGATATAAGGCAGTGGGTGACAGGTGGTAGTTGGGTGCCGGGAACTGCCTGCTATCTCTGCATTGATGGATTTTGTCTGCCGAGGCAGCTTAGACCTTCAAGGAACTGCAAGGCTCTGAAGGACCCAGTTTGAAAGGTACTCACTTATAATACTAGGGGATGAGTGGATTACTTCCAAAAGCCAGAGCCCAGCCTAAACCCACCTGGTTGACATATTTTAGTGAACCGAACAAAACAGCCCAGAAAGAAATGGGTCAGGAGAAACCTCCAGGTGTGGCAGGGTACAGGTTTGCAGGGTCAGTGCAGTCAGAACTGATGCCGGAGTGGAACATGCTCTTTGGAAAAAGAAGGGCAGCGTCTTCCTTTGCTCATCCTGAGTGGGGTCAGGAATTGTGGAGACCCAGGGCTTGCAGATGGGTTGGAGGTGAGGTGAAGTAAGGGAACGGAAACAGTGACACAAAGACACAGCCAGAGAGGACGATGAGTCAGCGTGGAAGGGAGGGAGGATCAGCTGGGGTCCCTACAGGTGAGTTCAGGTGGATTGTGTCCACACAGAGACCTGGGCTGTATCTAGTTATTGTGATGCTTTTGGAATTCTATTGCCTCTTCCCTTTTGCTTCCTCTTTGTTTTCAGCAAAATCCCAAGCTGGTTTTACTGCTATCTACTGGAAAAGACAAGGAATTAATCTGACCAAATCGAGGCTAAAGTTAGCAGAGCCCAATTAATGAATGCTCAATCTACAAGGTTCTCCAACCAGGATGCACATTCATTTAGCAGAGAAGATGGGCACCATTGAAGCTTGGGGCTTGCTCAGTCCCTCTGTGGCTCAGTCACTGTTGTCCTACTTCTGGGGGAGTTCAATTAGCCTCTGGTGTCATTGGATCCCTCAGGAACGAGCTTCTCAAGACTCACAGTCTTAATACCGACCTCAACACTTCCATGTCCCTCATGAGCACAAAATAAGAAGTCATGGTGGTACAAGAATGAGGGCGCTTTCCACGGTCCTGAAAAATGTGTCTCCCTACCTCATTTTTACACAACGGTGGGTATACTCAGCTTCCAGATCATTATTTTAATATATTTAAAGTCTTGGTTCCTGTCCTAGGTGTACATCAACAGATGAGTGGATTACAAAATTGTGGGAAACACACACAATGGAATTCTACTCAGCAATAAAGAAGAACAAAATAACATCATTTGCAAGAAAGTGGAAGGATCTGGAGAACATTATGTTAAGTGACATCAGTCAATCACAAAAAAAGAAGGGACATATGTTTTCATTAATATGTGCAACCTAGGGAGTAGTGGGGACACACAAGGGACTCCGGTTGATAATGGAGAACCCTCAGTGGGGCAAGGGAAGTGGTACAAGGGAAGGGGAAGGGCAAGAAAGAAGTGAATCAGTGGAATTACTATCATAAATAATATGTACATGTGAGAATATACCAACATCATTCTTGGTACTTCATATGGGTGGGGGGAGGTAGGGGGACACTAAGAGCTGTGTGCATGTATGTTAACATCAAATTGATATTCACTGTGAT
>PVJS01013118.1:18807-42717 GCA_004027185.1 Glis glis | reverse complement strand
TGTTGTTTTCTAGTTTCAATCCCTTTGGTATGATACCCAGTAGTGGTATAGCTGGATCATATGGTAGATCCATTCCCAGTTTTCTGAGGATTCTCCACACTGATCTCCACAGTGGTTGAACTAGTTTGCAATCCCACCAACAGTGTAGAAGAGTCCCAATTTCCCTACATCCTCGCCAACATTTGTTGTTGTTAGACTTTTTAAAGACAGTTTGCAGGCTGGGCGTGGTGGCGCACGCTTGTAATCCCAGTACTTGGGAGGCGGAGACAGGAGGATCCCGGTTTGCGGCCAGCCTCAGCTACTTAGTGAGGCCCTCTACAACTTAGTGAGACCCTGTTTCAAAATACAGAATAAAAAATAGGGCTGGGGGGTGTAGCTCAGAGGTAGAATGCCCTTGCGTTCAATCCCCAGTACCACACACACACAAAAATAAAGATAGCTTGCAATGGCTGATAGCATTCAGCAAGTAGCAACTGTGAGGACAGGCTTATGGCTAGGAGCAGTTGGACTTGGGAGAAGGCAGAGAACCTGTGGTCCTCTCCCCATGCTTTGGTGCCAAGCAGGAAGTCGCAGATTTGCTCATGATGTGGACTGATCTGGTACAGACACACCTAGGCATGTCCCCGTCCAGGGTCACATTTGCACCAGATTAAGAAATGGAGCCATGCTGCCTACATTCCATTCAAGTGTCGTTGACCACATGCCATTGTGTGATGAGTTGAGGATATTGGATATCTGGGTATACATTTGTTAGGAGGAAAACTTGCCGCTTGGGTAAATCCTGGGCATTCCTGTATCTAATTTCACCTTGTAAATTGTTCACCTCATACTTTTTTAAAAAAAATATATACCCTGCTTGCTAAGTGGTAGGAATTGTTTAGTCCAACCCCTAAGCTTGAGCTTACAAACTGAGTCATTGCTATTTTGTGCCATTGTCAATACTCCAAATTCTAGACTGAGGACAAAACTTGGTTAGATCCAGGGGAAAGTGCAGGAAACCAGGTTCTCACTCCTGTAGTAAATGCACTGTTTGAATTTGCTTTAGTTAAGCTGTATTTACTAATAAGCTTTTAAGTCACTTTCCAGAAGTTGGTATTCTATCAAACTGTTTTTATATGTTATGCCTGGGTTTGTCTTACAGGTAACAATTGCTTGTGATGCAGTTCTTAGCTCAAAATCTCCATACAGAAAGCAGGACCCAGACACCTGGGAAAATGAGTTGCCAGTATCTAAGTATGCCAATAACCTCACTCAGTTGGACAACAGTGTCAGGATTCCTCCAAGGTGAGAGCCAAATAGAAAAGTAGAACTTTTGCCCCTAAAACTGGCCCAAGAAACATTGATTTTTCTACCTCTTCTTTGAATTAGCAGTTACATATTTTCTTACCAAATGCCTTTTATTAAAAATAAGCTCAAAATTTCTCTCTAAAATTTTACCTTTGAATTGGGCATGGTGGTGCACACCTGTAATCCCAGTACTTGGAAGGCTGAGACAGAAGGATCGCAGGTTGGAGGATAGCCTCAGCAATATAGTGAAACTCTCAGCAATATAGTGACAACCTGTTTCAAAACAAAACAAAACAAAACAAAACAAAACAAAACAAAACAAAACAAAAGGGCTGGGGGTGTAGCTCAGAGGTAGAATGCCCCTGGGTTCAAATCCCAGTACTACACACACGTGTACACACACACACACACACACACACATACACACGTGTACACACACACACATACACACGTGTACACACACACACACACACACACACACACACACACACGCACACACACACACATTGTACCCTTGTAGTAGATGCAGAATGTGCCCAGGTCACACCCTTAAGCTCTTTCTTGCATGAAAGCTGCCCATTGCAGGCACCTGCAACTCTATGCTTGAGGGCTTTCTCGCCTGTGGAAGCCAGCTAGGCCATGCATGGGACATTCAGAAATGCCACAGTTAAGCTCCTTCCTCTCCTCCTGGAATTGTCCTCAACCAGTGACTGGAGGAGGTGGATTAGCACCCAGCTTCCTGCCTCTCCAGGTGGGAAACCTGCTCCTTGTGGTTCCCAGCCAGCCTGAATCCCGATTGCAAATAGTGGTCACTGGCACACTGACATGTCCTGTGCTGGCTTTCTGCTCTTTCCATCTGTCTTTCCCAGCCCCCTGGATTGCCTCCTTCACATGCTACTTACATTTAGAACTTTGTCTCAGAGTTTTTTCTAGTGGAACTTACTTAACTTTGGTTGTCACATTTGGGTGGGAATGCTCTTTGGGCCGCATTAGCATCTCCTCTCCCTGGGTGCTGTGTATTTACAGAGGCAGGTCCTGGAGGGGCAAAGCAGGTGGGTCAGGGATATGTCCCATTTGGTTAAACCCCGACTATACTGCATTCCATTCTGAGTGTTACTCCTGGGCCTCAGTTTCTCTCTTTTGAGAAATGGGGATGGTAATACTGATGCTGAACAGCGTTTACTGGAATTAAATAAGACTTTCTATAAGTTACCTGGCACATAGCTGGCACTTAGCATTCAGTTTAGTCGATTTCCTTTCTCATTCATTTGGATTTGCAGTGCAGTGGAATGTGTGCATTAGCTTTCCACTGCTATAACAAATGTGGGAGATAAATCAACTTAGTAAGAGGAGATGTTGGTTTTGGCTCACAGTTTTGAAGGCTTTGTCCATGGTCAGTTGGCCCAGTTGCTTATGGGCCAGTGGTGAGGGAGGCAGGTCATTATGGTGGGGGCACATGGTGGAGCAATCTGCTCACCTAATGGCGGGATGCAAAGAGGAAGAGGAGGGGCCAGGATTCTAGTACCCCTTTGAAGGCAGCCTTCAGCGACTGGAAGTTTCACCACCTCCCAATAGTGCCAAGCTGGGGACCAAGCCTTTGCCACATGGGCCTCTGGGGGACCCTCCAGACCCAGACTCTCACGTGGGGTTTTGTTCTAACTGATCTTACTGTATGTGGTTAATGCTGTAGAACCTTAGACATTTGTACACATAAGATCCTTTGTGTTTGCAACTTGTCCAGGCTTCGCTATTCTGCATGTGGGAATATTGAGGAAATGACCCTTCTACCTTTTATGCTGTGTGTCAGGGTTTTTTTTTTTTAATGAAAAAGAGCCATCTTAGAGATGCCAAAAGGAGCTGGTCCACATCTGGAGACACATCTGGGTGTTGAGTGGTCCTGGTGCTCCGGGAGGGGTAAAGACAATGTTTGGAGGGGAGAAAGTAGGGAAGCACTAGTCTTTTTTTTTTTTTTTTTTTGCGGTACCAGGGATGGAACCCAGGGGCGTTCTACCTCCGTGCTACACCCCCAGCCCTATTTTTTATACTTTATTTTGAAACCGGGTCTGACGAAGTTGTGGAGGGCCTCACTAAGGTCTCCGCCTCCCAAAGTACTGGGATTACAGGCATGCGCCACCACGCCTGGCTGGAAGCACTAGTCTTTGTCACTGCACTGGGCATTTCCTCTGACCCATCTAGCTGTTGTTTTCTTAGATGTCAGTTTTTTGTTATGGGCCGGCTGTTGTTCTGACTGTGCTACATGACTTTCCAGTGGTTGGAAGTGCGCCAGGTGTGACCTGCGGGAGAACCTCTGGTTGAATCTGACCGATGGCTCCGTCCTATGTGGGAAGTGGTTCTTTGACAGCTCCGGGGGTAATGGGCATGCGCTGGAGCATTACAGAGACACGGGCTACCCGCTGGCTGTGAAGCTGGGAACCATCACTCCAGATGGGGCAGGTAAGTGCGCCTTCACCAACCTGGTACATGCAGTGGATTCTTAGATTTAACCAATCCCTTCATCCCCATGGCTGGAGGGTGTAGGCTCTGAATTCACATAGCCCAAATTTGAATCCTGATTTTGCTTCTGATTAGTTGTGAGGTCTTGGACAAGTTTTCTAATCCTCTGAAACTTCAGATTCCTTGTCTTGAGGATACTGATGGTACCTCATCTTTGGATTCCATACAAAATCTTATATATATTAGATACAAGTTGTGTGTATGTGTGTGTGTGTGTGTGTGTGTGTGTGTGTGTGTTACTGGAGATTGAATGCAGGGACACTCTACCACTGAGCTATTTAAAAAGCCCTAGACTTTTTAAATTTTTTATTTTCAAATAGGGTCTCACTAAATTGCTGAGACATAAAGCACTTAGCCCAGTGCACATGGTAAAGCCTTAAAAATGTTAGCTGCTATTGTTCTATCTTTCTGTTTATCTCTTGGCTAAGAGCACAGAAGCAGGAAGCAGGATTTGTGAAGTGAACCTTCATGATTGAGTCCACTGTTAGAATAGTAGGAGGAAGCCCTAGAATTCATTATGGGGATTAGTATCATTTTAGGAAGAAATGGGTTAATTATGGAGAAGATGAGTTTTAAAGAATTCTCCGTTTTGATTCCCTGAAGTCACCGGCAGTCATAGTGTTCATGCTCTTTGAAGGGTTAGAGTGGTTTCCTGTTGGTAGCCATCTTAACCCACGCAATGAGGTCACCATTTTGGACCGGCTTAACCATGTACACAGTACATGCTAAGTGGAAATTGTCTGCATGCAGACACGCTTCCTTGGACTGGATGGGACCGAAAGCTGGACATTGATGACCTCCTATTCTCCCTGAAACGTTCACCTTGCCACTCCCTTGTCTTAATTTGTGTTTGCCACTCCCTGGTATTAACTTGTGATCTTCTTCCAGTTTGCTTTGCTTGAACCTCTATATAAGAAAGGCCTTGACTACATAAGGCAGGAGAATTTGTCATCTTGGATCTCCTCCCCAATCCCCCCAATTATTAAATTCTCTCCAAATTATTATATCAGACTTCGTATCAGTATCATGGGAGAAGATTATTAATCAGGAAGCTGCCTGGTGCAGCGACCTTCCATGGCAGGAACCACGGAATAGTTATTAGGGAACTGCTTAAAGCAGCAACCATCCGTGGCGGGACTATGGAGCAAGCGGCATCCGCCAGAGCACCCCAGTAGTTTCCTACTTGGACTGGCAGCTTCAGAATCAGTTCTTTCTTTTGGCTTTCACACACAGTCTGCTGTAAAACATTAGCTTTGGGTCATGTCTATATTCCTTCTACTATTTTGTGATGGAAAAGGGAAAACATATCAGGCAAGAATGAAAACCCCCATCATCTAATGATCCTCGAAAACAATTTATAAAATACAAATCTGTATCAACACCCATTCCAGTCTTCTCTATCTTCCCAGCTTTCTTTTGTCTCTGGTTCATCTGCGTTCTTGCTTTTTACTTCTTCCTGGTTGTCTTTCTGTGGCAGAATTAGCTTGTCTCGGAGTTAAGTGGCCAAGCTTTTTCACTCATCGTGGGACACTTCTCACCAGCCATTGCTTTTCCATTGAACATGTTCACATGTTCAGTTTCTGATTTGTTTTATAATTGAGCACTGGTCACATCAGGATTCTTTTATTTCACATTTTGGAGAATTTTCCTACTTACAAATTTCATGGAATTGATTTAACTCATTAGAGAAGAGTGGCTGCAAGAGTCCCAAGTGCTGGTACCAAACATTTTCCTCCAGAGCGGATGTACCTATGCAGGAACAGGTCTCACCCATAACCTTCCAGGATTTAAAGAAGAACTTCAGAACTGCATTTGGATTCAAGGTTGCAGTAGGTGCTTATAGGTCATTGTTATTCAGTAGTGGGTGCTGAGAGACGGTTGTATAAGGCTTTCTTGTCCTTTTACAGGGTTACTGAAAGATTTGCAATATAGGAATTCCTTTAGGTAAAATTGCAAGGGGGAGAATATTGTGATTTAGATTTTCTTATTTTCTATGCTGACTTGTGTAGTGCTTTTATAGGACCAGTTATTAGAAATCCAGTTTAGAAAACAACCTAAGATTATGACTATTTGTATAGGTGGCTTAGTTCTAACATAGTGTCAGTTGTTTGAAGGCAGGGCTATGTCTTACTTATCTCTGGGTTCTATACAAAATCTTACATGTACTGGGCACACTTTGTGTGTGTGTGTGTGTGTGTGTGTGTGTGTGTGTGTGTTACTGGGGATTGAATCCAGGGGTGTTCTACCACTGAGCTATACCCTCAGCTAATGCTGTCCTCGAACTTACAATCTTCTTGTCTCAGCCTCCCAAGTAGCACAAATATTTTTGTTAAACAAACCAACAAGTGTATAAACATTTAAATAATTAGGTTCAATGTATATATAATGAAGGCAAGGGTTAATTCAATTTTCTTTGCATTTTCAAACTGCTATTTATTTATTTATTTATTTATTTATTTATTGTGGTACTGGAGATGGAACCCAGGGGCATTCTACCTCCGAGCTAAACCCCCAGCCCTATTTTGTTCTTTATTTTGAAACATTGTCTCACTACATTGTTGAGGGCCTCACAAATTGCTGAGGCTGTCCTCGAACCTGCAATCTTCCTGTCTTAGCCCCGAGGTACTGGGATTATAGATGTGCACCACTGCACCTGGCTAGGAGGGAGAACTTTAAAATTTGTCTTATCATATAGTTTAGGGTATTTGAATATATACTCTTAGTTCATTCGTGGAATGTATGAAACATTGAGCAACAACAATGCAGATCACATGCTCTGTGATGAGGATTCTTGAATCCATTTAACTGAAATAATGTTAACTTTTGAAAAAGATCAGGCTTTGATTCTTGCATCTGCATAGAGTTGGTTTTACTATAAACGATCATTTTCAGTCTAATTGTCCTTTCATACTAGTTCATGGGTTGCATCAATTCTATTTTATTTCCCTCAAATTTGTTTAATAGTTTGTTAGCTGTAACCTACTATTTATTAAAAAACCAAATGGGTTAGTAAAAACATACATAAAGTTTTCTTAAGTGTCCAGTGGTGAGCCTGTGGACACTGAGGTGCAGGAGGATGGGTGTCCTCTGTTTGAGGGTAGAGGGGGCATGTCCATGTCCCTCTGGCAAGGAATCCATCTTTCACACTCGTTAGACTCCCCAGGCTAATTCCAACTCATAAGAGACAAAGTCTTAAAGTGAGAGCCTTTGTTTTTTAGGTCATAATGTGAACCACTACTGCCAGTAAGTGGGATGTTTATGTCAGCTCGACCAGTACATTCCTTCCCTGTGGGATGCTGAATTATATTTAGAAGATTGCTTAGTGAACATGGACTCCAAGAAGGTTGTGCATTCAAATATTTAATGGTAGTGTGATCTGATCACCCTGGTTTCCCTTCCCCCAATAAAAATGTACCTGTTCAGTGAGAAACTCCTCATCCTTGAGATGTAGACTTTAGTTCTCCCAAGAACCCCTGATCCCCCAGGCTAGGCCAGGGTGGGGACATGTGTCATAAACATGGACACCATATCCAGTTCCACTCTGGGTCCCCATGGGAACAACAACAAACAAAACAAGAAACAGATCTCCACACAAACAAACAAAAGCTTTCCTGCGTGGGAAGAGACATTGTTTTGGCCAAGCAAGGAAGAGGTCCTTGATGGGAAGGGAGTAAGGTGAGATGGAGGTAGGGGAGGGAATGTTTTTATTCCATCATGGAAATAGTTATTCACCTAGGAAGGTGCTGCCATGGGTGACCTGCAGTAGGGTCATCCAGAGATGCCCAAGGCAGCTGTGAGATTGCCCGACCCCCTGGCTGCACCACAGATGCTCCACAGCATCTCAGTCGGTCTGTCTTCTCTGGTCTTATGCACTCCTGACCTGGCATGAGCTCCCTGGAGTTTCTCACAGCCCCAGGACTTGGAATCAGGGCATAGACTAACTACCTTGTTTTATTTTTATTTATTTTTTTTTGCGGTACCGGGAATTGAACCCAGGGGCGTTCTACCTCCGCGCTACACCCCCGGCCCTATTTTTTATACTTTATTTTGAAACCGGGTCTCACGAAGTTGTGGAGGGCCTCACTAAGGGGGGGGGAGAGAGAGAGAGAGAGAGAGAGAGAGAGAGAGAGAAACAAGGAGAGAGAGAGAGAGAGAGAGAGAGAGAGAGAAACAAGGAGAGAGAGAGAGAGAGAGAGAGAGAGAGAGAGAGAGAGAGAGCTGAGGCTGGCCACGAACCCTGATCCTCCAGTCTCTGCTTCCCAAAGTACTGGGATTACAAGCCTGCGCCACCACGCCCGGCACCTTGTTTTAGTTTTGACCTGGGCTGTGGCCCTCCCGTGTGTCTGTAGTGCCTGATGCTGCTCCCTCGTGGCACTTTTCACAGGGTCCTGCTGCTGTGTGTTCAGTGGTGGTCACCTGGGGTATCAGTGGCTGAGTGACATGTCTGTTATACACTGTTTGTCGCTAGCCTCTAGCATAGCTCCTAGCACGTGGTAGGTGCTCAGTAAATATATGTGGAGTGAACGAGTGGAAGAAGACACATCAATGAAATTTCCTCTGATTCACCTTCCTTCTTTCTTTTTTAAAATTTTTTCTATTTTTATTGATGTCTCTTTACCCTTCTTATTGGTTTTCCTTTCCTGACTACACGCTAGGTTTTGTCTGATCTGGGAGTTATACTCATTTTTTTTTAAATACTGTTATTGGTGCTTTTAATTGTACATCATTCTGAGGTTCAAAGTGATACAAATATACATGCACACAACACTTGGTGTGTTTCTCTCTGGATTCCACCCCGCTCCCCATACCTGTTAGTAGGATTGTTAGTGATACCTTCATATATGGACATAGCATTATTTAAACTGCCTTTTCCCTTCCACATGTCCCTTTCCAAACCCCTTTCACTATTCTACTGGTCTCTCTCCTCTTTTATCTGAAGTTCCTTTTATTTCTCTCTAGCTTCCACATCTGAGAGAAAACATATGATCATTGATTTTCTGAGGCTGACTGATCTCACTTAGC
The DNA here is from genome assembly GCA_004027185.1 of Glis glis. Classification (NCBI taxonomy): domain Eukaryota; kingdom Metazoa; phylum Chordata; class Mammalia; order Rodentia; family Gliridae; genus Glis; species Glis glis. The sequence continues at coordinate 33,894 of PVJS01013118.1, read as the reverse complement.
ATAATATTCTGTAGTTCCATTCACTTTCCTGCAAATGCCATACTTTTGTTCTTTGTGTGTGTGTGTGTGTGGCACTGGGGATTGAACCCAGCAGTACTTTACCTCTGAGCTATACTCCCAGCCCTATTTTATTTTGAAACAGGGTCTCACTAAGTTGCAGAGGATCTCGCTAAGTTGCTGAGGCTGGCCTCAAACCTGTGATCCTCCTGTCTCAGTTTCCCAAATACTGGAATTACAGGCTTGTGCCACTTGCTCCCCACCCCCAACTAATTTTGTTCTTTATGGCTCTATACTTATTCTTTAAAGTGATCACCTCATTTATTTTGTGTTTATTTTTCTAGTGTAATTACTGGAACATTCTCTCCTTTCTCTTATTTTCCTGTTAGTGGCAGATGGCCTATAGGCATGCAGATGTAAACTCATGGTGGAGAGATGTGGTTCAGTGGACAGGTCAGGACTTGCTCTGAAGAGAACCTTCCCTCAGCCTCTCTTCTCTTTCCACTTGGTGTTTGACAGAGTTCAGGTTTTCTCTCCACTTTGTGAGCAAGGCAGCAAAGCCAGCTTCCCTGGTTTCCTTTCTCTTTCTAAACCCATTGAGGTACATCTTTCAAGAACCCATTGGGGTATATCTTTACTTTGCCATTTTCTGGGGTTTGGGAAAAGAGCCTTAAATCACATGACTGAACATTAGCCACGAAAACTTCTGTTGAGGTTGTTCACACCAAACCAGCATTCCTTCTAAGACTATTCAAAATATTAAACCTTAAACTTACGAAAGGCAGGGACCCTGCATATCTTATTCAACATTGTGTCCTCAGTATCTGGGTATATTTTATGTTCAGTAAAAATTTGTTGAATATAATGAAAAAATGAAAGAATGAGTGAGTTAATCTATGTGGCTGAACAAGGTTGACTATGGCACATTAATCCTAATAGAATATTGTCCATGAAGATCATTTTAATTTTGGGAATTATTTATAAAACATTTTAAATCAGAATATTATAATAAATTTAGGAAAAAATAAAAAGAAAAAAGAAATCCTTCCATTCAGAGATAACAATTTATTACCATTTTGATACTGTTTCTCATGGAGTCTCAGCAGTGGCTCCAATTTTACTCTGAGTCTCTAGCTCTGCTCCTAACTCTTCCCTTCATTAGTTTTTTTTTTTTTGTGTGTGGTACTAGGGATGGAATCTAGGACTAGATGCATGATAGGCAAGCGCTCTAGCACTGAGGTACACCCACAGCCCTTTTTATTTTGAGACAAGGTCTTGCTAAGTTACTCAGCTCTCCTCCAACTTGTGATCCTCCTCTTGACAGCCTCTTGAGTTGTTGGGATTTACAGGCGTGCGCCACCACACCCGGCCTTTCATTAGTTTTTGGTTATGTTACTGCACATACTATTTTCTACCATGCTTATCACATGCATGGGGTATTCCTGTTCTAAAATTTTTCTTTAATCTTTTCTCTTGAATGGGTTGCTGCCTCATGCGCTCTGTGGTTCTGTTTGTCGTTTAACTTGAAACAAAATGATGACTGGCTTACTTCTAAAATGGATGTAGTTACTCATGAAACATTGGTTGGGCTTTTCTTGGGAGGATCCTTCCATGGACTTCATGACTGTGGTTCTTGGCACCAAGTTTTAGGTCAAGGTGGGGAGTGTGGAGGGTAATGCTTATTTGTTATGATAGTTCGGAGCTAAGACCTGACTTTGCTGAGAAAATTGGAAATAAAACAAGTTTCCCAATGGAAAACATAGAAGACTGCCTTTTCAGCCACTGAGCCTACTTAAAATTTTTTCTATGACTACATATCATTTATGAATTCTTAATGATTGCCAAGTTTAAGGTAACATTCATTTTTAGATTTCTTGTGTGATACTCAATGAACTTTGTGTTCATTGAGGTAAGAAATAACTATAGTGTCTGACCAGATCATGTCCTATCTTTGGGCATTTAATGACCAGAGATAGGAAATGTTATTTTCTCAGCATTGCAAGAGCTTAATGGGTTAAGAACTATAGATGGCTGTGTGATTTTCACTTATTTCAAAATCCTAGGCCAAAGCCAGTGGTGCAATTTTAGTAATTTTTTTTTCTTTTTGCAGTACTGGGAATTGAACCCAGGGGAATTCTACTTACGAGCTGTACCCCCAGCTCTATTTTTTATTCTTTATTTTGAAACAGGTCCTCATTAAGTTGTGGAGGACCTCACTAAGTACCTGAGGCTGGCCGCAAACCTGCGATCTTCCTGTCTCAGCCTCCCAAGTTCTGGGATTACAAGTGTGGGCCCCCACACCCGGCTAGTAATTTTGTTATTTTCTAATAGATCTTTAGTAGATGCTTAGAGTCTTAAGTCTTCAAAACTATTTTGCTGGTGAATAATAACCAAAGTTAGAGAAAACTGGAGCCTAGAGAGCACCAGTTTCACCTTCCAGTCAGCATTTCTTTGATGGTATTTTTCTGTTATTTGTCATAGATTTAAAATCTTGTTGATGCATTTGTTTCAAATTGAGTTTAGAGATTTTTGTTTTTGTTTTTTTAGTTTGCTTTTCTGTCTGTTTTGGTTTTGAGAACACTGAATTATACAAATATAAATGAGGCTGCTATCTACAAGTTAAAACAGGCCCTTCGGGGAAGGGCAGTAGAAAAGAATGCAGTACAATGTTTAATATATTAATAATGGAGAGACTGACTTCCTCTGGGGGCGGTGAGTCTCCATGCATCTCATAGGTCAGAGGTCACTGATAGCATCTGTGCATTACTGTCATCCCCCTGCCCCCCCCCTCCCGCCCCCCCCCCCCCACTGTGGTGCTGTTCCAAGGAGTTAGCTATAAAAAATTCAAAACTCCAAGGAGTTTGAATAAAAAAAAAAAAGGGCTGGGGATGTAGCTTGGAGGTAGAATGTTCCTGGGTCCAATCCCCAGCACCACACACACACACACACACACACCCACCCACACACACACACAGAGTGTTTTTTTGCGGTACTGGTATTGGGGATTGAACCTAGGAGCATTCTACTTCCGAGCTACACCCCCCAGCTCTGTTTTATTTTTTATTTTGAAACAGGCTCTCACTAAGTTGTGGAGGGCCTCACTAAGTAGCTGAGGCTGGTCGTGAACCCGGGTCCTCCTGTCTCAGCCTCCCAAGTACTGGGATTACAAGCGTACACCACCATGCCTGGCTTAAGAGTGATATTTTTATGTCTGTTTTCCTTATTTTTCAAATTTAGGAAGAAGAAATTGTAGTTTTTGAGTCTCCATTCCTATGAACGGTGCTTCATCATTGGTATCCTGAGAGAACTTAAGGAATGTTTTGATGTAGAGGGAAGAGGATGGGCCTAGGAATCAAATACCTGGGTTCTAGGCCACCTGTGGGATTTGAGGAAAAATCATTTAACCTTGATGAGCCCCTTTCCTTTGTGCAGGATGGGCCTGAAAATGTCTGTCCCTCTCCCTCATTGCATTGCTGTGTGAGGACAGATAAAGTAGGGATCCCATAGCTTGGAAAACAGTAAACAGCTGGGTGTGGTGGCTCATGCTTGTAATCCCAGTACTTGGGAGGCAGAGACAGGAGGATTGCAGGTTTGAGGGCAGCTCTGCCCATTCACCATGCAGGAGGAGCCAGGCTCAGTCCACAGCATGATGTTGCCAGGTGGATGTTAATGACCTAAGGACAGAAGCTGCCACCCCCGCACAGAGCTTTCCAGTGCCACAGTGCAGGGCCGGGGGTGGTTGGAGCCTCCCGAGTTACCCTGGAGCTCCACGCATCCTGAGTTGCATTCAGCTGCAACTCAGGGCCTGTGTATTCTCTGTCCCCATCCATTCCCCTTCCATGACAGACGCAGGTCACCCCTCTTCCTTCACCCTGCCCTCTGCTGACCTTATTGTTATGCCACCAGTGGCTTTGGTCAGAAAAATCAAGTGTTATGCATTTTTATTAATCTCATTCTAAATTACTTCAACTTGGCTATTGTTCTTTTTTCTCCTTTTGTTTTAGAAAACTTTTTTTTCTTAACTCTTTGAAATGTCAAAAGAATTGATTATATGTGTGTGCATTTACAAGATATACCTATTTATTATGTTTATTGTTTATTGTCTTTTCCCTAGTTCAGTGGTATGAAGCTGCAGTTTGTTTTATTCATTGTTATACCCCAAGCCTGGTGCACACTAGGAGCTCAATAAATATATACTGACTATCCAGTGACTTGATTATGAATCTCAGTGCTTATTTTCTGTCCACCTCTAGATGTTTACTCTTTTCAAGAAGAGGAGCCTGTTTTGGATCCTCATTTGGCCAAGCACTTAGCACATTTTGGAATTGATATGCTTCACATGCATGGGGTGAGGCCTACTTCTGTCTCTAATCCCACTTTATGGGGATAAAGGGGGTGGAGTTGGAGGGGGAACTCTTTATTATATATGATTCCTCTAATATGGATCTTCATTTTGTAGATTGTATGTTTTACTTGTTACCATTTACTTCTTGAATTTAATTAATTAGAATTTTCTTTGGGGTACCAGCTCAGATTTATTTTTTTACATTTTAATAAAAGTGGCATCTCATCAAGCACTGTTTTGTTTTATTTGGAGTTTTCATGTAAAATTTCTGCCTCCTTTGATGAACAGTTGCATGAATCATTCTTTGTTCATGAAAGGGAAACAGTATAGGGAGATGACCTTTAAAATTATCTGTGACCAACATCACTTTTAATTAATTTCAGGAAGGGAAGCAGAACTCCTGGGGTGATGGAAACAATAACCAACACATTCTTGTTGATGGAAAGGCTTTGCTTCATTTAATATTGCATTTTCAAGTTGATGTCATGACTGTGTACTGTTTCTCTCTTTGAGGAGCTATTTAAATGTGCATGTCTTGTGTTAGCCCTTTCTCCCAGGCCATCTCCCTCTCTTTGTGTTACTATTCTGTCTCCTTGATCTCATGCATACCTATCTTTTTACTTGCTTTTCTCTGCTCTTCGTTAACCTCCCTCTCAAGGTGCTCCCAGCCCCAGTTTTATTGCACATCCCTCCTCTCCTTGGCCCTTCTGTTTGTTGTGTTGCACTGCACCTTCCCTAAGTTTTCTTGCTTCTTAATTCTCATCTTTCATCCTCCTATCTCTTTCTTTCTCACTTTTTCTCTTTTAAAAATATTTTTCATTTTTTTATCATGGTAAAATATACATAACATAAAACCTACCATTTTATTAATTTTTTAAATTGGTGCATTGTAATTAAACATCATAAGTTTAGAGTGACAAATATACATACAAGCAGCATTCATTGTGTGTTCATTTTAGTCATGTTTAAGTTTACAATTCCACAGCATTAACTATATTCACATCATTGTACAGTTATCACATCTCTCCCTGTCTCCTAACTAGGTTGTTTATTTTTCCATGTAATTGGGGAAAATGGTCGAAATATCCATTGATGTTAGAAATAATTCATGGGACTTGCTCTCTGAAAGGGAATTACTCTTAAAGTTGTTTTTCTTCAATGACTTTGTTCCAGACAGAGAACGGGCTTCAGGACAATGACATCAAGCCAAGGGTCAGCGAGTGGGAAGTGATCCAGGAATCGGGGACGAAGCTGAAGCCTATGTACGGCCCCGGGTACACGGGTCTTAAGAACCTGGGCAATAGCTGCTATCTCAGCTCAGTCATGCAGGCCATCTTCAGCATCCCGGAATTTCAGAGAGCGTAAGTGCATCCTGCTCAGGTGGCATGCAGCGCCGTGGCCCCCAGGTCCCGTCCTCTCGGTGTGCACTGGGGAAGCCCGTCCCTAGCACCTCGAGACATTTTGCCACCTCCTCGTGGCGTGGCTTCTTCTCCTGAGGCTGGGTGAGAACACTAACCAAGTGTTATGGGATCGGGTGAGATAAGGGGAACTTTGGAAACTGAAATACATCCTACAAGGGTTTGTTATATTAATTATGGCTTTTGCTTTTAAACAATCACCCCATGTGCCAAGGGTATATTAATCTTTAGCCTTCTCAGCAAAACTGCCAAATCCCTCCTGTAGATGTGCTGGGAGAGAGTCAGTGACTTGCTTGGCTAATGTCTGCCCTCTGGGGGAGGAGAGTTTCTTAGGGGATTTAGGATTTTCGTTTTTTGCTACTCAACATGGTTTAGACTGGTGCTGTCCTGTGGATTGCTGGATCTGGGTCTGTAGCAAGATAAGTGTGGAAAATGAGAGTTAGTGCTTAGACATTTCTGTAGTGATTTGACGTTGCTGTGTCTTAGAAGTGGCATTTCATTTTTCTGATAATTTATTTTGATGGTATTTTTTAAAGGTATCACCTGAGTTGGAAAAAGCTGCCTTTCACCACAGACACTTTGGGAGGCGCTGATTTAGGGTACTCCCTGCCTGCACATACTGGGCTGCCTTCCTCTTCCATACCTGGTGGCCCAGAGCTGTCTGCCACCATCTTCTGCCTTGGGTTGCGTGTGAGACAGGGAACCGCACAGCGGGAGCTGCAGCTGGTGTACTCATGGGCAGCCACTGCCTAGTTTAGAAAATTATTTCTTGTGTGTCCCAGAGTGGGCAGGTTTCCTCCATGGCTCAAGTGGGGAAGAGGTCACTTGTGAGCCAAGACAGACTGACAGGCATGCAGCATGCTAGGAATAACATGGGGCAAGGTTTTACCCACCTGGAGGTAAAATCTCAATGGCTTTAATCATGGTTAATTGAAATGATGTCAGACAATCTTTTCTTTCCTTTATCAGTACTTGAAGACTTAACCTCTTCAAGATTATGTCATTTTATGGCTTTGAAAATGTGTGGTTAATTTTCTTTGTCTAATTTTCATTGTTTCATCCGGCAAATAAAGAGTGAGTTCTGTTCTGTTCAGAAGTGTGCTGGGTGTGTATGTGGATCACTAATAAGCAAAAGGACATGGTATCAGCTCCCAGGGCAGGCACAAAGAAAAAGACATCAAATAAACAATCATAAGAACTACTGCATGGTAGCTGGGTGTGGTGGTGCACACCTGTAATCCCAGTAGTTGGGAGGCTGAGACAGGATGATCACTGGTTCGAGGCCAGCCTCAGCAACTTAGTGAGAACCTCCACAAATTAGTGAGACCCTGTTTCCAAATAAAAAATAAAATAGGACTGGGAGTATAGCTCAGAGTTAGAATGCCCCTGGGTTCAATCCCCAGTACCACCACCACCACCACCACCACCACACCACAACAAAAAGAACAGCTGCATGGTTATAAACGAGGTAAAGGGAAAGGAAAAGGGAAGGAGATGGTCAGAAAGGACCCTTTGAAGAGGGGACACACCCCTTGACAGGTGTGTGGGAGGAATTGCACAGAGGATTTTGGACAGAAGGAATAGCACATTTGAAGTTCTGATATGGGAAAACCTTTTCAAAGGTGAGCACTGTGTGTCATATTGTTTTTATAAATTGTTACTCGTGTCTCATATTTATTTTATTATCATTTGATTGGGGAATAATGGAACTCCATCTTACATGATTCATGTTCCAAGATCTTTTTGAAAATATTGAAAGAATGTCCTTCTGGTAGGTGTTGTATAATTATTATTTCTTTAAAGCTACAATGGAAGGAACTTGCATTCTTTTCTTACCAAGTCCAATAACATTTTTGGTGCTTTACAATCTACAATTAAAAAAAATTCTTCCTACACTCTAATGTTTGACAAAGAATTAACTTCCTGATTTCTTCTTTAATGAAAAATGTACCTCAGGCTGTGTTTTGAATTTAAGATTTGAATCTCTCCAGAGTCTTGTTTTATTTTATATTATATTCTGTTTTCTAGACATTTACCTTATATGTTCGAACACAAACAGCTTGTAATTCACCCCCGTACTCATTCTTTGCCTGGATTGAAATACTTATTCTTCAAACTCCTTCCCCTTGGGTCCAGGGCAGTATCTCCATTTTGTAAATGGAAAGAGTGACTCACAGAAAGATTAGATGATTTATGAACACCACTGTGTAATTCAGAAATGTCAGCCTGATTCCTTGATACCCTTTTTGCCACTTGTACCCAGTTTACATTTTAAAATAATTCTGAGGATCAAATCTAGATAAATTTGTGTGCAGATTCAATAAGTCAGACAGATTCTCATATAGCTAAGCTACATCTTTTTCTTTGAGGATCACTAGATTATATATAAACTAAATATATATCACTAGATATATATAAACTAAAAGTGTAATAAGCATTTTAAAATTAGCTAGCATTACTTCTGCATTTTAATTGAATTTTGTGGGATGGGAGGATATTCCTCATCAATTAAAGGAGTATAAATTGTTGGTAAAATGGACTTTTCAGTCATCAAAGATTTACCCCCTATGATTCTACTCTTCTCTACCAGTCTTGCCTTAAGCACAAACCTTTTCACTGTTCCTCATCTTCCTGGTGAGTGTTTTGTCTTGTCAGGTTTTGAGATGTGATAAAAATTGTTCTTATGCAAGCTAATGAGTTTGTCATGTATATTATAAAGAATTTATCAGTATCTAAATAGTTATAAAGAATGTATATTATAAAGAATTTATCAGCATCTAAATAGTTCAGCTGAAAAGTTTGGTATGTCTATTGTTCGGGTCTCTGTCCTTTGAGAATTTCTAGATGAAATTGTTGCCCTAGTAACATTTAAAAGCCATTTGAATAGACTGGCCCAGAGAAACATAGTCTGTTAACTTTGATGTAGATATATAATCTGGGAAATGAAGTCTGAGTTTGTGGACAGGAGGTGTCTAGAAGTTTCTAATAGTTGAGGGATCCAATTAGAGGTAAATGCTAACTACTAGTGTGTCATGGCTCTCTGCCAGGGGTTCATTACAGTAATGCCTGTTAATCAGCTTTTTGTCACTGTGATAAAATACCCGACATAATCAACTTAAAAAAGAGGAAAGGTAGCCATGCGTGGTGGTGCATGCTTGTGGGTACTTGGGAGGCTGAGACAGGATGATCCCAGGTTCGCGGCCAGCTTCAGCTACTTAGTGAGGCCCTCCACAACTTAGTGAGACCCTGTTTCAAAATAAAGAATAAAAAAACAGGGCTGGGTGTGTAGCTCGGAGGTAGAATGCCTCTGGGTTCAATCCCCAGTACAGCAAAAAAAAAAAAAAAAAAAAGAAAAAAGAAGAAAGGTTTACTTTGGGTCATAGCTTTGGAGGATTCAGTCCATGACTAATTAGCCCCATTGCTTTGGTCTTATGGCAGTGCAGTACATCATGGTGGAAGCATGTAGCAGAGGAGGCCCATTTACCTCATATCTATATCTATATCTATATCTATATCTATGTCTATATCATCTATATCTATATCTATATCTATGTCTATATCTATCTATCTATATAGAGGTGGACAGGACCCCACAATCTCCTTTGAGGGCAAGCCTCAGTTTCCTTACTTCCTTTCACCAGGCCCCACCTCTTAAAAGTTTCACTGTCCTCCAATAGCACCGTGGGCTGGAGACAGAGTCTTTGAGACATGGCCTTTGGCAGGGAAACCATATTCAAATCACAGCAATAACTTTTCTGTTTGGTTATTGATAGTCAGTTATGGAAGTTGGTTATGTGATTACATGATGAGAGTGTATTTATTCAGCAAATATGTGTTGAATACTTTTTTCATGTCAGATGCTATTCTAATACTGGAGATACAGTGATTTAGATGAGATAGTCTCTGCCTACATAGAGATTGCATTCGATTACATAATCTTTAGAGAGATAATAAACAAGAAAGTAAATAAATTGTATAATTGAAAATAGTGATGCATATTAAGAAGCTAAGAAGGAAGTCAGCCAGGGGAAGGTGCTAGGGAGTTAGGAAGGTGGAAGTGACAGAGTCTGGGGAGATGACTTTCAACAGATCTAAGCAGGAGCCACCAAGCAAGCATCTGTGGAGAGCGTCCCAGGAAAGAGACTGCAGATGGCATGGTCTTGAAGCAGGAGCAAGCCTGGCATGCCCTGGGCATCTTGGGCAGGGGCGGAGTGGCGGCAGATGAGGTCAGAGAAGCAGGCAGAGTAGGGTGCATGAAGGACCAGAGAAAGGGATCTGTTTCTGGATTCTTCTTCCTAGAACTTTTCATTCAGAGCCTGAAGGGGGAAAGGGCAGCACAAAGTCGAGGGTGTGAAATAGTAGAAGAAGTGAGGAAGCAAAGGAATGATTGTGTGCTAAGGTTCTAGATCAGTGTTGGGGTTAGCACCACTCTGTCAGGATGAACTAGTCGGAAGGAGGGGTTGTGAACTGTTCGTGGGAGAGAGCACAGCAGGCACAGTCAACAGTGTTGCAGAGCACAGCTTTGGGGTCGGGCTGACTTCCATCACTCACTCCCCGAGTGAGAAGCTGCCTGATGGATTTGTATCCCAATTTCTCATCTCTCAAATGGGATAATGGTAATAACAATCCCTTCCTCAGTGTTGTGATGAAAAACTAACTAGCTAATATAGGAAGACCTGAGGAAATTGTATCTGTCCCATTATTAGTCATTTTGAGATGATTGAAACAATTCGTAATATTAAAGAAAATATTATCCAAATACTTGCCAAGATGGTAAGGCAGACTTTATTCAGGAGGGGTCCTGGCCATGGGTCTAGGGACCACTGCCGTGAGGTCTTGGAGTGAGTTAGAGAGACTGGGTTCAACTCCAGCTGCAGGGGGGACTAGTAGGGTATATAACCAAGGAGCAGGGTGAGGGCCAGTGGACGAAGCATCACCAAGAGAGAACATCAGGGATAAGGGGCTTGTGGCTAAACTGTCTCCACGGGGTTACTGCCGAAGGCGACCAGCGTGGTCAGATACTAAGGGTGGGGGTTTCCACTAAACTGACTTAGCAGAATCCTCACTTAATATAGACTCTACCAGGACAGAGAGGAGAAGCTCTGAGCCCTCTGCCTGGGCCTGGCAGAGGACTCAGAAGAGCCCGACTAAAGTCTTGGTCTAAGACTTGTTACTAACCTTACTGTTTTTGAGGTGGTGACTGTGATGGCGTAGCCGGTGGTTCTTAACACTGGTGACATTCTAAGTCCCAAGTCTTTCTCTCTCAAATGAGGAAATCAGAACATGTGGGGGCAGCTCTGGCTTTGGTAATTTTAAAAGAAACTCTTAGAGCCCGGTGCAGTGGCGCACACCTGTAATCCCAGTACTTGGGAGTCTGAGACAGGAGGATCTCAAGTTTGAGGCCCGCCTCAGCAATTTAGCAAAACCCTCAGCAACTTAAGCGAGACCTTGTTTCAAAATAAAATAGGGCTGGGGATGTAGCTCAGTGGTAGAACATCCCTGGGTTCAGTCCCCAGAACCACAAAAACAAACGAGCAACTCTTTAGGTGATTCTGATTGCAACTAGGGTCGATACCCACTGATAGAAGTGTTTTGGAGAGGTTCATGAGTTTGGCTGTGAAAGGATCTTAGGAAAAACTTTTCCTCAGGCGGATGGTTTGGTTTTGACAGAAAGCCATGAAGGTCTTCGCTCGATGATGGCTTGCGTTGGTTCCCTTCTCTCAGTTCCCATGTTTTGACTGTCGCCTCTCATTTCCTAGGTATGTAGGAAACCTTCCGAGAATATTTGACTATTCGCCTTTAGATCCGACACAAGACTTCAACACGCAGATGTAAGTTCCAGATTATGTTGTTTTACAAGTGTCCAGAGGCGTGTTCATAGTGGTTATTACTAGGTTGCAGAATTAAAGATGATTCTTTTTTTCCTTTATTTTCTGTACTCTTTAAGTGTTCTGAAATGATCATGTGTTACCTTTATAAGACGGAATAAATTAATAGTCATTTATAAAGTACTAAGGAAAAATAGAATCAGAATTAAATAAATAAGTTATTTGGAAGTAATCCAGGTAAAATAAAATGCTCCACCTCAAAGCAGCTGTATTTATTGGAATTTACAGATAATGTTAATATGTCTTTGGGAAGACAACAATGACCTCTCTGTTTTGTGTCTCCTTTTTGGCCAGGACTAAGTTAGGACATGGCCTTCTCTCAGGCCAGTATTCAAAGCCTCCAGTGAAATCTGAGCTCATAGAGCAGGTGATGAAGGAGGAGCACAAGGTAGGTGTCCCAGGGTGTGCCATGTTGATGCCTAGGGAGGAGGGATGTTTATCAGCCAGAACATGGGTTTCTTATGCTTTGGCAAATGGCACCATAAATTTAGCGAGCGGTCAGAATAGTTTCGTCTCATTTCAGAGTGAGAGGTGCCTGTCTGTATGCTTTTAAAAATTGTGATAGCCCAGCTGAGTGTAGTGGCACATGCCTGTAATCCCAGTACTTAAGAGACTGAGACAGGAGGCTCACAGGTTTGAGGCCAGCACACAGTAACTTAGCGAGACCCTGTTTCAAAAGAAAAATTAAAAAAAAAATAGAAAAAGACTGTGGGTGTAGCTCAGACACATAATTGCTGGTCTCAGCTTCTTATCCACATGAGGTGACCAGTGTTCTACTCTGAGGTTCTACTCTTAGCTCTAAACATAAGCACTTTATTTTCATTAAACTCTGTTTTCCTAGTTTGAGCAAATGTAACATTTCTAATTTACCTTTTGAAATATGAGTAATAGCTTGGGAGATTTGGGGTTTGGACCTGGCATAGGAACTAGTGGTCTGAAGTTTTAAGGTGTAAGATTAAAAGTTTAAATCCATAGACTTCACACGCCTGTGTTTTAGGGACAGGCTGAGATGTGTCTATCCCTTCTTTATTCCTATGGTCTTAAAGTCTCTGTGCAAAGGTTGATCTAATGTGCTAAGCACCTCAATCTCAATCTTGCTTCTTGCTTATGAATTAAAGGATCAGGCTGAGGGGAATCCTAGTGGACCGTGTCAGGCTGCCTGCCTGATGTACTGTGTTAAACAGAAAGTCCTGTGTAAGCGTGTGGGGGAGATTCTGAACACCGTAGTCCTCTCTCTAATTTTAGCTGATCTGTTTTGCAACTGCTGATGGAGAAAGTAAGTACAGTATCCTATAAATACTACAGGTTCCCTAGGCGGTTGCTATTTTGGAGAATATTTGGGCCTCCCTGTTAAAAAGTGAGTCAGAACTAGCCACTGCTTTAGGTGTCCCAAGAGCCAGCTCACAAGTGAGAGAGCATGCCTCCTGAATTTGGGCCTCTCTGTCTCATCTTGTATGTTAGACCCATGAGGAACACTCCGGTGACATCACTGACCCATTGTCAAGTATAAGACATATAACAATAAACAGTAACTCAGGTATTTGGTTCTTATTTTGGCCTTTAAAGAACTGTCGTATGACAGTTCTTATGACAAATACAGAGCAAAGCATAATGATTCTCCATGGACCTACTGAGCAGCTTCAGTAATTCAGTAGCTGCAGGACTGGCCATTCTGCCAATATGGTTCTATCAGCCTCCCTAACTCTTCCCTTCCCACCTTCTTCCTTTTCTTCTCTTCCTTTCCTGCAGTAATTTAACATGAAATCTGAATATCCTCCTCTTTACCTGCAAATATTTAGTATGCAACTATATAATATCTTCTTTTTTCATTAACCATAAATATCACGCTAAAAGTCCTTTACAGTGTTAAAAGCACACCAACAAAATTACCAACTATTCCTTAGTATCATCTAATACCCGGTCCATTAGATGCTTAGTATCATCAAATATACAGATTTTTTCCCTGTAGTGTTAAAGATATCTTTCCAAGACCCCCTCCTATTCTTTTCATGAGCTCTTGATTTGTTGAAGGAGTAGGATCATTTGCCCTAAGATTGCTCTAAAGATTGTTTCCTTGAGGTACTGCTGCACCTATTTCTTATCAGCTGGTAATTAGGTTCTAGAGGCATGACTAGAAACAGGCTCACCATTTCTAGAGCCCTACTTTCTAGTGTCTACATGTGAATTGAACATAGCAGTAGTTGAGCACAGGGAGCCATTGGACCTCCCCTCTGAGATCCGAGATGCAGAGGGTGTGGGGCTCAGGTGTAGACAGCCACAGCCACCTGATGATCAAGGCATTAAGTATGGAACAGCTGAGTTTGAGCTAAAATGCTCAAACCCAGCTGTGACCCCCAGGAGCTGGTCTGTAGTGTGACATAGAGAGCGAGAGGTTAGGCAGCTCTTCAAATAACTTCAAGGTGATCAATAGTTCTTAAGCAATAGCTTGACTGTTGAACCAAGGATTAAGAAAGGTCAGTGGAGGAAAACCAACAAAATAAAATGAGCATAGAAGGGAAGAGATGTGGGAGGGGAATGAGTGCAACTGGACCACAGTCCAAGCATGGGGCTGAGCTCCTGGTGTTTGTCATCATGGTCTCTATTGAGACTTCTCCTCGCAGTTGTTACACCATGTGGTGGCACGGAGCAGTGGCCAGCTCTTCAGAGTTTACTGACTTGTTGACTTTCCCAATGCAGCTGCTTTCTCTGGTCTATGTTTGGGACCGGCAGCTTTACCAAACTCCAATCACAGCTTGTGAGAAATAACGCCTTCAGTAGCAGGTGGCGAATGCATGCTCATGTGAACGTGTAGACAGAAAGCGCACAAATGCAAACAGCTTTATTCCAAGTGCTGCCTCCTTACGGATTAGAGTAGAGAAACACTCGCTGGCCTGGCCTGGAATGTTGGCTCTAGAGGTGTGTGGGGTTGAGGAAGGCTTCCCCGATGCCCAAGATGTACTGTCTTCTCTTTTTGGCAGCTAGAAGGATGGACGCAGTGATGAGATCAAGGCACATGTGTTTCAGAAACAGCATTAGGACTAGAGAGAGGGAGTGGAAAGACTTTTTTAGCTATGCGACTTGGACCCATAGCTTAATACCCCCATGCCTCAGTTTCTCCCTCTGTCCAGTAGAGATAATAATAATCATCATCACCTCATGGAGTTGAGTGAGTTAAGCAAAATACACATATAAAGTGTTTAGAACTGTGTCTGGCTGGGCATGGTGGTGCTTGCCTGTAATTCCAGTACTTGGGAGGCTTTGACAGAAGGATCGCAGGTTCCAGGCCAGCCTCAGCAAAACTTTTAGCAAAACCCTCAGCAACTTAGAAAGACCGTTTCAAAATAGAAAATAAAAAGCTGAGGGTGTAGCTTGGAGGTAGAATGTCCCTGGGTTCAATCCCCAGTAACACACACACACACACACACACACACACACACAC
>PVJS01013118.1:0-18707 GCA_004027185.1 Glis glis | reverse complement strand
ATGCCCTTGGGTTCAATCCCCAGTACCATACAAAACAAAACAAAACAAAACAAAACAAAACAAAACAAAACAAAACAAAACAAAACCAACTGTGCCTGGAGCCTGGTACTTCCTTACAGCATTATTATTGCCTGTTTGTATCAGCTGATACTATGTAGACAAACACTAGCACTGCAGTGATAAAAGTTACAACTTTTATGTTTTCAGGAGGTATATAAACAGGTAGTAAAATTAATTAGGCCGGGGATAAATTAGTCTTCATCTAGCACTGGAAGCACATCTGAATTCATGTATGTAAGCCCATAATTTATGTACAGGTTCTAAGTCCTCAGATGTCCAAACACTGACACTTTGGGGAATTCTCTAAGGGATACTAACACTGTTTCAGGTCCTTGGTAGTGTTACTTAACATTTACTGTAGATGCATGTATATGTCTCTCATATACATGTTTAAACTTCTAGAGGGCAGAATCCCTAGTAGTGCTCTACACAAAATACATGGTCAGTAAATATGAGATGATAGGCCAGATATGCATTCAGTAAGACAGAAGCAGTCATTGGATTTAAATTAGAAACAATTGCTTAGAATATGTGCGTTGGAGAGATGCTATATGTAGAGCTGCTTTTTGGCCATAGAGAAATTAATAAAGAAGTTTTCTCTTAACCCATTGAATCTGACTACAATTCTGCCTTCCCATCCTCGTCTCCCTTGCACCACCTTAGGGACCTTATAAGGACCTTTATCTGATGTCCTGCCCTGTACCTCCTTGGCTTGCAGACAGCCCACCAGCTTGTGCCAGGTCCTCTCTGGGGGAGCCTGGATGCCTTCTGAGCTATTCTCTTAGCTCCTGGGGAGACTCAGCATCCTTGTCCTGCCAGAGTTGCCCCTGCTACCTGCTCCAGTATCCCACACTGCCATTTTGGCAGCTGCAGCCAGTGCCCTGTTTCTCCAGGTAAAGGGCAAGTCCCACAGGCTCCTGGGAGCTCCTTGTGTGCTGCTCCAGAAACCATGCAGGCTGGGCTCAAGAGCATGAGTAGCTCTGCACTGGTTTGCAGGGCCATGCAATGCCATTTTCTTTTTCTTTCCCTTCTCTCCTTCTCTTCCTCTCTTCTTCTCTCTTTCACTCTTTTCTCGCTTTCTTTCTTTCTTCTGGGAATTGAAGCCAGGGACATTCTACTTCTGGGACACCCCCAACTCTTTTTATTTTGAAATAGGTTCTTGCTGAGTTGCTGACCCTGGCTTCAAATCTGCAATCCTCTTGTTAGCCTTTCAAGTACTGAGATTACAGGTGGGCCACCATGCCTGGCTGCCATTTTCCCTCAACCTTTCCAAGGGGTTCTCTTCTATACCCTGAGGGAGCCAAGGAGAGAGGCTCCACAGCGTGCCTTTCCTTTAACTTCTGGCGGAGGCCCCTCCTCCCTAAGGTGTCTTTGGTCTGCTTTGAAATGGGGTGGGAGGGATCAGTTTGGCTGCTGGGTAGCTGTTCCTGTCTTTAGCAAGTGGGGGTACTTATCACTCTCTGGCCTTGCAGTGCCAGCCAGGAGAAGACTAAACAGCCCATGAATATTGGCTGTGTCCTTATTTATCTTTTCTGGGCTTTGTTGTTCTCATCTGAGAAAGAGGGTTTATAGTGAGCCCTGCTCTGCCTGCTGCTGACAGCTGTCAGTGTGTACAAAGGTTTGAAAGTCAATTTTCTCTTTCTACTTTAGCCTCAACAGAATGGCATCTCTCCACGCATGTTCAAAGCCTTTGTCAGCAAGAGCCACCCGGAGTTCTCCTCCAATAGACAGCAGGATGCCCAGGAGTTCTTCCTGCACTTGGTGAATCTGGTAGAGGTAAGTCTTTAAAAACTCAGAAGGGTGTGTGCCAGGCCCTCAGTGCCATTCAGGGCGGCTGGGCCAGGACTCTGCCTCATCTCAGCCTCATGCTTGTGCCTCTCAGTGGCTCTGTGCTCTGTCTGCTAGATGCGTCTCCTCCTGCCCTGGTTCCTGGTGCTGGTGGATCTGTGTGCTTCTTTTAATCTGTGCACATTGTAGGAGTGTCAGTTCATTCACCAGGTATTTTTGTCCCCAAAAAGTCCCAAGTGGTACTTGGTGTCCTCTGCCAGTGGAGATTATCACATTTTGCTCCCAATAGAATTGAATCACATTAAATGCTGTGGTTTTTAAAAACCACCAAACAATCCTGAGTAAAGACATTTTCTCCCCTTAAAAATGACTTTTTTTTTCATTTGTTTTTCTGATTACACAATGTTCTTTGTGGAAAAGGTAGAAAACTCAAAGGAGAAAACCAAAACCCCTCATAACAGCAGTTCCTACAAACTATCAGTGTTAACCAGGCACTTCCCAGGTTGTGTATTCTCTGCATGCTGTATTGTAAGCAGCATTTCCCGTTAGCCTGTTGTGAACATGTTGCCACATCATTACATATTCTAATACAGCATGATTTCTTTTTCATTCATATATAATTTGAATTATATACAAATGCATTTATACAGTTTATATCATATAAGTTTATATCATACTTGCTTTAGTATTTCCAGGACAATCCTTCATTTTTCCCCTTTCTCTTTCATTCTCATTCCATTCATGTCAGTCCTTCTGCCATAATTCTTTTTTTTTTTTTTTTTGCAGTACTGGGGATTGAACCCAGGAGCATTCTACCTCTGAGATACACCCCCAGCCCTATTTTTTTTTTATTCTTTATTTTGAAACAGGGTCTCGCTAAGTTGCAGAGGGCCTAAGTAGCTGAGGCTGGCTGTGAACCTGGATCCTCCGGTCTCAGCCTCCCAAGTACTGGGATTATAAGAATGTACCACCATGCCTGGCTGCCATGATTCTTAATGGCTGCAAAATAGTACTTCCCAGATGAACTAGAATTTACTTAACCAATCCCTTGTTTTTGGACTTGAGATAAATTCCAGCATTTGGCTGTTAAAGGTCTCTGGTGAACTGTTATGACCAGAGAAAATATTTACTAAAGCCAGAACTTCATACCAGATTTATAGTTGATGTTATGCTAATCTTTATTCATGACTTAATATTCCTCAATTTACTAACCTGATATAATCAAATCTTCAGAGGAACCGCATCAGCTCTGAAAACCCGAGTGATGTTTTCCGGTTTTTGGTGGAAGAACGTATTCAGTGCTGTCAGACCCGGAAAGTCCGCTACACGGAGAGGGTGGATTACCTGATGCAGTTGCCTGTGGCCATGGAGGCGGCGACCAACAAGGGTAACAGTTCCAGTGTGGGAAACTAGCTGTGTGTGTCTTTGTGTGGGAAAACCCTGCATTACAGATAATAGGGTGTAGTCACTGAAAGGAGGAATCAGGAGTAGACCCTGCTCAGACAAGACAGAATCTGGCTTGCAAATCACCTTTTGTCTTTTCCTTAGTATGTGTGTGACTTTCAAATGCATCACAGGTTTTCTGGAGCTGTTATGGATGGAACCTACATTAATGTCTGTAAATTTGCCCAACTAGTTGAATTAGAGTCACTGTAATTTTGGGGTGAATTTTTATAATGATACATAGAGAAGGTTCTATGAGGTCATCACTCTATAAGTTGTGCTATGAAGTATGAGGGAAATGATCAGAATTATGTTTTTTTTTTTTGTATGTGTGTGTGTGGTATTGGGGAATGAATCCAGGGGCGTTTGACCTGTGAGCTATACCCCTAGCTCTGTTTTTTTGTTTTGAAACAGGGTCTCACTAGATTGTTGAAAGGTTTGCCAAGTTGTTAAGGTTGGTCTCGAACCTGCCATCCTCCTGTCTCAGCCTCCCAAGTACTGAGATTACAGGTGTGCACCATCACACCTGGCTAGAATTGCATTTTTTTGTGTTAGACATTTAAGCAGAGTTCTCTAGAAATAATCCAGCCTTAGCTATTCAAGGCAACTCTCTTGGGAGATGAATTATGGCCAGGCACTCTGTAGGAGTGAGGCCCAGAAGAAGGGTCCAGAGACTTTGGAGGGGAGAAGAATGCAGAGACGGGATAGCCGTGCCAGGTTCTCAGAGAATTCCTTTCCTTCTTCCGTCAATCTGATCTAGTTCTTCCCAGGCAGAATAGGTGAATGATACTTTTTAGAATTAATATCTTAAGAGCAGAAAAAGACAAAATAGCTTCCAGATTGCTCACCTCTTGTAAACCGGTCATTTCTGTAAAGAATTCAACACCTCATTGGGTTGCCTTTCTCTCTCTCTCTCTCTCTCTTTTTTTTTTTTTTTTGGTGGTGTGTGGGGTCAATTTATTGTAATTGAGAAGTGATAATTTTGAGGTGAAACGACTACTATCTCCTTTAACCTCATAGAGCTTTTGCCCAGTTTTTAAATTCTCATCCATTATCTAAGGCAGAAATAAGCAGGTGGAGTGTATGGTGTGTTTCCTTTTTGGAATTAGGGTTATTTGCTTTCTCTTGCCCAACTCAGGGCTGCTGACTTACATGTCCAGCTTATTTCTGTCAGCCTGAATAACAAACAGAGAGATCCCCAAGGTTAGTAAGTTTGCAAAGGGAGTGTGCATGCCATAGGAAGCTATGTATGTAGGCGAAGAGGTTGAGGCAAGCGGCAGCTTCTAAAGGCAGAACGAGGAGAATTACATAAGTTATTTTGATACAATAATCCTTGGCCATAGAATTAATTACAAGGGTGTTCAAGGAACATTACTATGGATGGTACTAGTACAGGGATGAACACACAGTTGCTGGACGACATCCTTACAGAAGTATTTTCTGTGCAAGGTCATCATGGCCTTTGTGGAATGTTGTGATTATGACGGTCTTTTGTGATAATTCTTATTATCAGGTATAAGTGTAAGATACCCTCCTTCTTAACCTTCCAGCTTCAAGGTCTTACTTATTTTTGTTGTTAGCGTTTGACAAAAATGACTCCATTTTGATTCTAACCATTTACATAGTCCTGTGATCTTGAAGTCACTGTTTATAATTTATGGGTGGTAACTATTTCCTTTTAGAAGGATATTTGTAATTTAGTTTCTGGAAATTGATTGCTGGAACAAAACGTTAGCATCCTAGGTACAAGTGCATCATAAACTGATTGCGACTAGGGATATAGTTCAGTGGTAGAGCACTTACCTAGCATGTGCAAAGTCCTGGGTTTAATCCCCAGTACCAGATATACATACAAAGATTAATTATTACATGGAAAGTACAGTCTGTAAGGCTCACCCCTGCATCTCTTCTGAGACACAGTAACTCCTCAATATCTTGGGCTGTCTACTACTTCTGTATTTAGCAATAGTTATATGATAAACTAATTGTGGACTAGAGAATGCATTTTTAAAACTATTTAGGAAAACAAATATGTGTATAAAAGTGCTTAAAAATTGATATATCAGGAATGATTTTATTGTAATTTTTTTGGTAACTGAAAAGAACTGACCAGAAAGGCCACTTAAAATAGGTGTAGTTTAGCCAGGCATGGTGGTGCACACTTGTAATTCCAGTATTTGGGAGGCGGAGACAGGAGGATCGCAGGTTTAAGGCCAGCCTCAGCTACTTAGTGAGGCCTTCCACAACTTAGTGAGACCCTGTTTCAAAATAAAGAATAAAAAATAGGGTTGGGGTAGCTCAGAGGTAGAATGCCTCTGGGTTCAATCCCCAGTTCCACACACACACACAAAATAGACGCAGTTTTGACCACAGTTAATTTTCAGGAGCAGATCTGCTGACTCTCGGGGCTCACGGTGCACTTGCTTCTTTTGCCCTTAGTATTTGATCATGTAGGTAGGCCTTGCAGGTGGGTTGCTCTGGCATCTGAGGTGCTGGTGACCTCAATGAGAAGCTGTCTCGGGTGGCACCGGTTGTGTTGCAAGCTATGTAATGGTGGATAACTGCGGCCCATATTCCTCCTCTTCTGTGACCCCGCACCACTGTGGAACCCATGACCGATAATCATAGTTGCTGGTGGAACCCAGCCAGAAAGTTTATAACACTAGGTCTGGTTACTGTCAGGAGCTCCGTGGTAGTTCTTTTCATTTTTATCTGTTTCCCCGCCTCTCTTGGTCATTTTATTTTAGGACAGTTAAAGTTAACAGGAATATTTTCATTATGCTTTGTGTGTGTGTCTGATCATTGGTAAAATTTGATTTCTTGACACAATCTGACATCCCTTTCCGGCCTTAGCTGTAGGGTAGTGGAAGGGTGCTGATCAGGGTTTTAAGTCCAGCTTTGTCAGTGATGGACTGATTTTGAACTTGGGCTTCAGGATGGTGAAGGGCCTGGAAGGAGGTGAGCCTTTGCATCTTTCAGCTTCGAAGTTCTCTGGTGTGAAGGCTCTGGGTTTGGAAGGTGGCGTATGGGTAATTCCAGGCTTGACAAACTCTGGGTAAATGAAATCCCAGGTTTAAACTGAGATTAAGTAATCCCAGTACTTGGGAGGTTGAGACAGGAGGATCACAGATTTGAGGCCAGCCTCAGCCACTTAGCAAGACCCTCAGCAACTTAGCGAGACTCTGTTTCAAAATAAAATATAAAATGGGCTAGAAGTGTAGCTTGGAGGTAGGAAGCCCCTGGGTTCAATCCCCAGTACCCCTTCAAAAAAGAAGAAAAAAAAATCTCAGGTTCATGTACCATTTATATTACATGTATGATCTGAACCAAGCTCACAGTTCCTTCCTGTCAAAAAGGAACAGCAAAAAAAAAAAAGGTAAGTGGATGGCTCCATGCAGCCTGTCAGTCATCTGTGCTACTCCAGAGATGCCAGGGAACAGCCTTTCAGCAGGTGCATCTGGATCTGAGAAAGCAGAAGGCAGCCCTGACCCAGCCTGGAAGCCTTCAGGGAAGATTCTCCCAAGAGAGTGCTTTTCATTTCCAGAAGGACGATTGCAAGGTCACTCATTTGCTCTGTTATTCAGATGAACTGATCGCCTATGAATTAACTAGAAGGGAAGCAGAAGCAAACCGAAAACCCCTTCCTGAGCTGGTGCGGGCCAAGATACCATTCAGCGCCTGCCTGCAGGCCTTTTCTGAACCAGAAAATGTTAACGATTTCTGGAGCAGCGCTCTACAAGCAAAGTCTGCGGGTGTGAAGTGAGTGTGTGTGTGGTGGTAGTGGGGTGAGGAGGGGTCTCGAGAGGAGGGGATGGGGTATGGGAGGGGGCATTCTATGTGCATACACACATTCTATGAGTGTATGCATGCTTGTTCATATATGTGTGTGTGGGGTGGGATTATGATTCATACATCCTAATTGTCATAGACTTCACTTGTATTGAGACCTGTATAATAAGACAGGCTTAAACTTTATATTACGTGCTAGAGAGGGGATATTGTTTTTTAATGCAAGATTATGGTTTATCCTCTATTAGGAATCGTCTCCTCCTCCTCCTTCTCCTCCTTCTTCATTATTAAGAGGGTATAGCCAAAAAAAAAAAAAAATCCCCATCTCCAAATGGCAAGAATGCTTATTAATGAAGAAATTATAAAACTAGTTTTGGCAGGCTTCAGTATTTAAACTGAACTGTGATATCTTAATTCTGTAATGAAGATTGGGCTCAGAACTTAGTTGATTGTGTTCCCATTTGAAGACAAGGCATCTTAGGTCTCTCAAAGTGAGCATAAGGGCTCCTGACATTGTTCAAGGGAACTGCTCAGGACTTTGTCACAAGATGTTCTGTGTTCACATGGTGAGATTGGTTGTCAGGTACATACAACTGTTTTCTCCACTTGGCACCTTAACTGATTTGGTACAGTCAGTCCTTGATAACACATACTTCATATCACTGCATTTAATTGGAGAAAGAGTGCTTATAGTAGCATAGAGTAGGGGAGGTCTTGAAATTTGACTCTGGGAATTTTGCTACTTTTAGATATTTGACCTTTTTTCTTTGAGGCTCAAATTGAACTCTCAGCTGATGCAAAAGGGAGTGAAAGATGGAGACTTACTGCTGTCCTTCCCTCCCTCCCTCCCTCCCTCCCTCCTTCCCTCCCTCCCTCCTTCCCTCTCTTTCTCTGTCCTTCTGTCCCTCCCTCTCTCTCTCTCTTTGAGATTGAACCAAGGGGAATTCTACCTTTGAGCTGCACCGCATGCCCTTTTTATTTTTTACTTTGAAATAGGTTCTCGCTGAGTTGCTGAGGGTCTTGCTAAGTTGCTGAGGCATGCTGTGAACCTGTGATCCTCCTGTCTCAGCCTCCCCAGTACTGGGATTACAGGTGTGCACCATCATGCTGACTCTGCTGGCTGTTTTACCATACCTTCAGTAGCAGCCAAGTCTACATCATTTATTCTCTGCAGAACCCATCTCTCAGGATTCTACTTCATTTCAGATTAGAGGCTTCATATGTTAAAAATGGGAAAGGAAAACAATTTCTTTCAAAAACTAAAAAAAAAATAGCCTTATTTTCTTAGAATAAATTATTATTATTATTATTTTTGCAGTACTGGGGATTGAACCCAGGGGCGTTCTACCTCCGCGCTACACCCCCAGCCCTATATTTTTATAGTTTATTTTGAAACAGGGTCTCACGAAGTTGCGGAGGGCCTCACTAGGTAGAGAGAGAGAGAGAGACAGGGAGAGAGAAAGAGAGAGAGAGAGCTGAGGCTGGCCGCGAACCGGATCCTCCGGTCTCCGCCTCCCAAAGTACTGGGATTACAAGAATAAATTTTTAAAAGCTCCATATTCAAATGAGGACTAATAGTAGTTCATTCAGTTGTCCACTACCTGTCCTTGGGTAAGTTTTCATCCCAGGTCTGTGGTATGTGGGTGTTGTGTGTGGGCATGCATGTGTGATTTGTGTCCTCACATTTGGTGAGTTGGCATGTCAAATGTGAGAGGTACACTTCATTGTGACTTTGAGACACCTTTGGGCAGTTGGAAATCTACCCACTGTGTTAGTGGTAGAAATAGTTTCTGTAATTATTGACAGTGGGTTGAAGATTCCCCAAACATTTTTTTCTCTTTGTGCTTTTATTCTGATTCTGTATGGGAGGTGGGAAAAAGTCTAGAAAGCCCCCGTGTAAGCTGCAGAGTGCAGTGGTCTTTATTTCCCTGGCCCGGGCCACCCTTACTTTGCTTCAGAACAGTGGCCTGGTGTCTTTGAGTGTCCAGTGTGGCCTGCTCTCAGGCCTACCAGGAAAGAACCTTCTCAACACTTGGAAAAGACCCATCTTTAAAATGGAGCCAGGAGGCATTAGCTTCCTATGGACAGACAGATTCCCTGAGCCCTGGGCTAGTGTTCTCCTGTGTCTACTTCCTGGATTATCTTCTGTCCTAGGCAAAGTCACTGCCCAGTGTCCCTCCATCTGCAGTGGAGGAATGTGCTTGCTGACCTGAATTTCTCCTAAAAAAAAAAATGCTACAAAATACTCAGTTACAGGCAGTGCAGACATGACTATCTAGAATCTTTGAAGAGTTCCTGCTTTTTGTACCATTAAGAGTAGATATTAAGCTGGGTATGGTGGCATATGCAGCAGGATTGCAGGTTCAAGGCCCTCAGCGATTTAGTGAGACACTATTTCCCCTGGGTGCCAACCCCAGTATCCAAAAAAAAAAAAAAAAAGTAACCCGGGCATGGTGGCTCACGTTCGTAATCCCAGTACTTGGGAGGCTGAGACAGGAGGATTACAGGTTTGCCGTCAGCCTCAGCTACTTAATGAGGCTCTCTGCAACTTAGTGAGACCCTGTTTCAAAATAAAGAATAAAAAATAGGGCTGGGGTGTAGCTCGGAAGTAGAATGCCTCTGGGTTCAATCCCCAGTGCCAAAAAAATATATATTAAATGTGTTAAATGTGTTTTTTCCTTATTCTCTGCATATACACATGCCCTTCCATATGCTTTGTATATACATGAAAAGAATTAACACAAAGCATATCACAATTGTTAGTAATTTAAAAAATGGTCCTTGTGGGAAAGAAAAAAATGTTAAAGGTAATAAAGCAATAATCACGTATTGCACATTTGTTGTTGTCATATCATGAGTTAAGCACTTCTCATCAATTACAACATTCAGTCCTCTTGGTAGTGTGTGGTAAGTACCATTATTCTCCCATTTTACCGATGAGGAAATAAAAGGAAGAGTGGCAGACTTGGGCTTGGTTTGGGTCTGATTGAGTTCAGGGATTCAACTCTTAATCCCTGTGTTATATAAGGACCCCCATTTCCTTCACACACTTACTTATCCTTAATTCTTATGTAGCCTTCTGTATCCATCAGCATTCTTGCAGCCATAATCTAAATGCCTGAGCACATAACTTAGAGGAAAGAAGATTTATTTTCTTAACGGTTTTGGGCTCAGGCTGGGGACCACGGATCTCAGGGCACAGTGGCGGCAGGAGGCCAAGGGAGAGCACATGAACTGTGCTGTTTACATCAAGGAGGCAAGAAGCAGTAGAGGGAGCAGGGGGAGGAGGAACTCTTTATATAATCCCCAAGACTGCATCCCCAGGGACCCACCATCCAGGTAAATCCATTACAATGGATTTATCCACTTCAGGATTACAACCCTCATGACTTAATTACTTTAGCTCCAAACACCAATTTATGAGCTCTTTGAGAGGCTATTCTATATCTAACCATAATGCCTTCCTTATTCCATATCGTGTTTCAAATACTACTTTTGGGAAAACCAGTGAGTGGGTTCCTAAAACCTCTTTATTTTTAACTTATTTCCAGCAGCATAGGCTATGACCCATATGTTGTTAATTTGGGACCCTGAACTTTTCTTTTATTAGACCCAGAGCCTAAAAAGCCAGAAAGAGGCAAAAGGTCCTAAAGATCTCAGAGGACCTTGTGGGTCAGTATATACCAGATATAGAGACCCTTCCCTTAAATAGTGCTGACCAGACCATGTCTGGGAAGAATATTAGTGTTTGGAATGTCATTCACCCAGAAAATGTTCTTGCTCACCTAGAATATTCTAATAGTGAGCTGAATAAGGCTCAATTCCTGCTGGAACAGTTCTGAGTTAAAGGTGAGAGGGAGAGATTTCCACTTACCCTTTATCATTCATGAAGAGGAAAGCAGTGTGGGTTCCAGAACACAGGCTCTGTGTCAGCTTCAGTGGCCTTTGAATCCCCAATCTAGAGTTACTGGCATGTGACCTTGGCCAAGTGACCTTGCCTCCCTATGCCCTGCCTTCCTTATCTATAAACTGAGGATAATAAGACTTGAAGTGAGGACTAATCAAGCTAAGCCACTTGAAGTGCTTTGCATAGTGCCTGGAACAGAGTAACTATAGGATGCAATTTTTTTTTTGGTGGTTCTGGGTATTCAACCCAGAGGCATTCTACCTCTGAGTCACATCCCCAGCCCTATTTTTTATTATTATTTTGAAACAGGGTCTCATTAAGTTGCGGAGGGCCTCACTAAGTTGCTGAGGCTGGCCGGGAACCTGTGATCCTCTTGTCTCAGCCTCCCAAGTACTGGGATTATAGGCGTGCACCACCACACCTGGCTCACCTGTTTTAATATCTTTATCTTTTCTTGTTTTCCTTTTGGCCTTGGATTATATCATTTGATGGTTGATTAATTATCATTTTTTTCAACATACTTAGTAAGAAGGGTAGAATTGTATTTTTTTTGGTGGCCAGGTTTTTTTTTTAGAATTTTATTGGTGAAATGTAATTATATGTTGTAGTGAGTTTCAAAGTGATACATTCATATATGCGCACATCTCTTGGTGTGTTTCCCTTCACACCCCACCCTGCTACTTTGCTAGTTGCTAGATTTTAAATGCAATAGATACTCTAATTTCAGGTATATTTCTCATAATAAAAAGTCTTCATAATATTTTTCCCTTAATTGTAATTAGTGGACAATTGACATTTTAAGTAATTTTAATAGATTGTCAACAGATAACACATTTGGAGTGAATTGAGGAGCATATTCAAGACCCAAATCCCCATCTTTCTACTTTTTGTCATGCTCTGCCCTGCGCTCTGGTTTATCTTGTCCACTAGGGGTCAGCATTGCATTTGTGTTTGCTCTGTGAATTCTGGGAAAATGCATTCCAAACAGGGCAGCTGCTCAGGTTTGAAGAGTGGAGTCTTGGGGAGGGAGTTTCTAGGATCTTTTATTTTTAAAGGTACTTGTAGTGCCCATCTACAGTTCATTATTATTTTTTATATGTACCTACCACACTCACGTTGGTAATCAAATAGAAATGACAATCCCACGTTTATGTATAAACATAATGCACCGATAAATAAAAAATTATTTAATTTGCAGGAAAGTGGATGTAACTAGAGAATATTATGCTGAGATCAGCCAGTCTCAGAAAGTCAGGGTCATATGTTTTGTCTTATATGTGGAAGCTAGAGAGAAAATAGGAAACAAAAGGGATTTCAGATAAATGAGGACCAAGACCAGAAGAAAAGTGGAAGAGGATTTGGGGAGGAAGAAGGGAGGGAGGGGGAAAAGGAGTACTGAGGAAGGAAACAGTTTAAATAATGTTATTTCCATATATGAAAGTGTCACTCCCAATCTCATTAACATGTAGGGAAGAGGGAGCGGGTGGATCCTGAGGGAAACACACCAAGTGCTGTGTGCATGTGTGTTCGTATCACTTTGAATCTTACTATTACAATGCACTAATAAAATTATAAAAAAATAAAAACCTCATAAAGCCAAAACAGAAAATAAATAAAAACCCAAGATGATAAAGGTGGAGCGAGCCTGTGCTGGGAATATAAGCTCAGTGGTAGAGCACTTGCCTATCATGTACAAGGCTCTGGGTTCAATCCCCAGTACCACACACACACACACACACACACACACACACACACAAAAGAGTGGGGTGAATGACCTGGAACTGGGGCGTGAATTTGGTTTACAAACGGAATATTCTCCATAGAATCATCAAACCCAAGCCGAAGCAATTTATACATTCTGAAAGCTTGAAGAGAATTCAAGGTATTGCACATATGTATTGATTTTAAAATTTAAGGCTCAGATTTAGGTAGTTTAGATAATTGTACCATAATCCAGCCACCCCTAGGATCCATGTGACCATGGATATAAGTTCGGTCATATTCAGTGAGGCCCTGGCATTTCCAATAGTCAACCTCAACCAAAGTTCCTGTCTTCCTGCCAACTCTGTCCTGTGAGGCAGTCATGCTGGGTGGGAGTAGAAGGCGGGGGAGGGGGATTGCACAGACACAATGTTCTGGTGTGCACACCTGTGAACACAAACAGATACTAAATTCTAGCAAGGATTTTAGAAAAACAAATGGTCCAAATCACTCTCAAGGGACAACATTTTCCCACATTAAACATTTTCTTCTTGCCGAGTGGCTAGGACAAGTGAGCAGGAGTGAATGAGTGTGTTCACACTTACATGACTGTGTGTGTTTCTGCTCTTGGTCTGATCACCGAATTGCTGGGTGTGCCTCACATTGGGCTTGTTTTGCTTCATGAACTATATTCACCATTCTTTTACCTTGTTTGATTGATTTAATCCCCTTGTGTTTCCCAGAACATCCCGCTTTGCCTCATTCCCTGAATACTTGGTAGTGCAGATAAAGAAGTTCACTTTTGGTCTTGACTGGGTTCCCAAAAAATTTGGTATGTATCTTTTGCATGCTTTTGTTTAAATCATCAAATTAGCCATTTAAAAACCATGGCCTGTGAAAGAGCCCATGTAGTTCCATTTCATTCTTTTTTCCATGATTCCTACTCTCTCCTTTGAATCGGATTATATGATAAGTGCTAACAGATAAACATGACCGCACTAATCCGCCCCTCCCGTAATGGGTTCTGGAAGGACCAAATTGGATTCTAAGAGTAGAAGGAGGATCCTCAAGTTATCAAATAAACAGTGATTCCCAAATGTTACTATGCATACAAATTACCTGGTATCTTGGTAAAATGCGCATGCTGATTCAGCAGGTCCAAGATGGCCTGAGATTGTGTTTCTAGCAAGTTCCCTGCTGTTGCTGGCCCAAAGACCACCCTTTGAGTAGCAGGTAGTTGAAGCTATGCTCTCCTCTTGGCATCCCTCCTCTACTTCTGAGGCAAGCAGGTGAGGCTAATGTCATTACCTTGAACCATAAAAGTTTTATTAATAATCAAATGGAAGCAGTTACGTAACATTAAACAGCCAAACAAAACAAAAAGGGGATGTGATTTTGGCTTCATTGGGCTTCTTCTTGCTAATTTTAAAGACCCTTGACAATTGCTAGAACTTCATTTTGCAGACCATGCATAAGAACATTTTCTTCACCGTTATACTTGAATATGAGGAGCGCCAGGCTGTCCTCCAAGCTGCTGGAGGATGCACAGTTTTACCCTCTGTAGTTCCTCAAGCAAGTGCCTCAGACCAAGTCCAGACTCTTACAGTTTTTATGTTTTTGAACACTTATGGGAACAAAACAATGCACATCTTATGGTTAACCAAGCATTTGTTAGGGGATCGGTAAAAAGAACGTAAAATCAGCTGGAGTGATCTCCCAGGGGCCTTGGTGCTCTCAGTGCACTTAACTTGTGCTGGATGGCAGGAGGCCCTTGCTTTCCCTGCTGGAATAGTTCTGTGAGTAGAGGGGGACTGAGGCAGGATGCTGATCACTCTGCTGGACCCTGAGAGAATTTTGCAGTGCCAGAGAGAGGGTAATACCTTGTTCTAAAGGCTTTGGATATAGATTTCTTATTTTTCCCTGTCCTTGAAATTTCTATAAAGAAACAAAGTTTTGAATCAGATTTTATGGACTTACTGAAGTAAAAAGAGTCCCAAAGCTGAACCCGAGTTTTTGATGAACCTGATTTTTTCTCATTTGAGGAACAATTATATTTATTTTGTTGGTCAGAGTTTATGTTTGATTTTGCTGCCCTCTGAAATTTAAATTTTTTAAAAAATTTGTTCTTTGGGTTGTTTTAAAATAGGATTTATCAACATGGCTTCATAAATGGTTTTGGGGACAGTATTTTTCAGGTTCTGTTTGCTAGTTCAAAAGATATATTGCACCAGCATTTGAAACCCATTTTCATGATTATCTTATCTGAATATGTGCAATGAGAAATCTTGAAATACTGTTAGGCTGATCAAATTTTGTATTTTGAGTAAGTCAACACAGTAACAGCTGAACCAAGAAGATAAAAAATATATCTCAAGGACTAATACGCTTGAGATTCGATTAATTTCCTTAAAATACCATTCTTTATTACCTTGCTTAGAATGATCATAGTACCTATTGTGATCTGAGAAAAGGTATAAACTAGAGATTGCAAACTCATATGCCTAATTCATACTCCTCATTTCTAGATGAAAGAAGAAGACTGAATATAAGAAATACATAGCCAGCTCTTTTGATCTTGCTTGGGTATTCCCACTTTGGATTAAGACAAAGATTAGAAAACCATTTCTCTACCATAAGAATCAGAATAACACAAATACGATGCTTAGGGTTGTGGGGCAATAGGGAACAGCAGGGTCTGTGTCAGACTTACAGAGAGCACCATTGTCCAGAGTAGAAGCCAAAGGCCAGCTCCAGACAGTTGTTACTATGAGAATATGCTACAGCTTTATGTTTTTCAAAATAAACTGGAAATCTGAACTTTTCAATGAACTCTTCCAATTTAAAAAGTTGGAACATGTTGCCAACATTTTAAAAACATCAAACAGAATGTGTCTGGGTTACAAGTGGTCAATGAGTTATGAGTCTGTGACCCCTGACTTACCAGATTCAAGATGAAATCCTTCCACCCTCTGGACTTCCCCCCGGCTCTCCAGGGGCCTCTCACTGGTTTGGATGAATGTCCCGGTTCTGTGATCTGTGCTGGAAAGCCTCCCTTTGTTCTGCCTGGACACACACTTGCAGAGTTGGTGGTGCTGGTTTTATAATAAAGTGATTATGGATTTTTGGAGAGTCCAGTGAATATAATCTCTGTCATTTTGCAGATGTTTCTATTGATATGCCAGACCTCCTTGATATCAGCCATCTCCGTGCCAGGGGTTTACAGCCAGGAGAGGAGGAACTTCCAGATATCAGCCCTCCTATAGTCATTCCCGATGACTCAAAAGGTACCGTCACCTTCCTGCCACCTTCCTCCATGAGAACCATCACTTTCTTCCCTAACATATCGGGGGACCCTTGGCTGCCCCCCTGTGATATAACGCACCATAGACACACAGAATTGAGGATTGGCTGCAGATCTGAATTCAAATACACATCATAAGAGGCACAGACCCATTATGAGTAGTTGAAATGGGTAGTTTGTAGGCTGTATTGACTCTGGCTTTAATCACCTCCCTCCCTGCTGCCCTTTGCTTCCTTCTCTCAAACGGGAAAAGGAGGAATATGTTTACTCCCTGTTGGTAAGAGAAAGAGTGTGTCTTCAGTAGCTCTTAGTCTAGGGGAGCTGTGTTATTCTTGCTAGTACTTCAGACAAGCAAAAGGGGAATTAAACAGGTGTGTTGGTTTTAGAAATGTCCATCATATCTTAGCTCTCTAACTTCATTACTACTTGTAGCAAGGGAGTGGTTTGAGTTCCTTGTTCACTCTGTCACTGCTCAATTGGTTACTATTCAGAATACATAACTTTTTTTTCTTTTCTGTGATGCTAGGGATCAAATCCAGGACCTGCTGCATGCTAGGCAAGCACTCTACCACTGAGCTCCATCCCTAGCCTTCAGAATACCTAACTTTCTAAAGGAAATGTTCAAGCAAAAAATAGTTGCTTCACTTTCAGAGGTTCAAAAACAGGGTCAGAACATTCTTAGTTTAATTATTAGCTTAGTTATTCTGATTTAATCAGTTTCATTCCAGCTTTGTTTGCTCACCTGTTTGCCATTCACTTCCTAATGAGTTCATTAGATAAATTAGCTCATAATGATCAAACACTTAGGGCCCCTTTTCCAAGGTTTCCCATCAGTTGAATACAGAATATTATTGGTGATATTAGGTACAGAAGAAGGCTAAGGAGGATCCAGAAGGAGCAAGAGAGGATTCAAGATAGGCCTCTCCATTAAGTTGTTCTCTAATGCAAAGTCAAATGCTAAGTTGTAGAGAATAGAGGGTTGAGAAGGGAACTGCACAGGAGACATTCTGGGTCATGTAGACTGGTGGCTCCTTAAAGCGGTAAAAACGGGGTATGAGCATCAGAGAAGCACAGGTAGGTTTACTGGGACTGTGCCTGCTTTTTCCAATGTTTATAATAGAATCCTTGATTTGTAATTATACATAGTTCTCAGAAATACAGGGAGAGAAATTATTTAGTTCATTAAGATGCTAATCAAAACATCATGTTTTATCAGTTCTAAATGCCTAAATCCTGTTATTTTCCCTCATTACTGTAATGACTTTATGTTATGGAGACCATTAGGTCTGGCGGGGTCCCCAGGGATGATGGGGTTTTGGGAATGCCCTGGACCCATGGTGTTTCTTTTTCTAAAACTAGTGGACATGATTTGGTTTCATTTTCTGTCCTCTTCCTTAATTTGCAGATCGCCTAATGAGCCAGCTGATAGACCGTATGTATATTTTTAAATGTTTCTGGGTGTCCTACAATTGTTACTAGTCTGAGACATTTTTCTGTGATAGTGTGGTAGAGGCATTGTTCTGTGCATGTGTTTGTACAGCCTTTGTTTGCAAGTTGAATAAAGAACCAATTAATGACATGATGACTAGGTAGCCCCTGTGGCTCAGGAGAGTGACCTTTAGCATGAGAGCCAGTCAGCCCTGGGGTTAGAACCTTGGCTGTGCCATTTATGGCCATGTGACCTAGAATAAATTACCTGCTTTCCATGAACCTCAGTTTCCTTATATATGGATAGAGGATAATGATGCCATTTCTTCTCTCAAATAGCTTAATATTTAGGTGGCTTCAAGCAAAGTAAAACCAACAAGATAGCACTTTCTTTGGGTAGCATGTAGATAAGGGGGTGGAAAGCAAGAAGACATGGAGGGCTACTTTTCACATGAGAACATCTTGTGCTCCGCAGCCTCAGACATTGATGGGCCGTCAGTGATGCAGCTGGCTGAGATGGGCTTTCCTCTAGAAGCATGTCGGAAGGCGGTGTACTTTACTGGGAATGTGGGAGCTGAGGTGGCCTTCAACTGGATCATTGTTCACATGGAAGAACCGGGTAAGTGGTGGGCT
Organism: Glis glis; assembly: GCA_004027185.1. Taxonomy (NCBI): domain Eukaryota; kingdom Metazoa; phylum Chordata; class Mammalia; order Rodentia; family Gliridae; genus Glis; species Glis glis. The sequence continues at coordinate 657 of PVJS01013118.1, read as the reverse complement.
CTGGAATGGCTTTGGAGTCGGATTCAATCCTCAGTGATGCTAAGCCTTGCTCCATCCATGTGCACATCCATATCTGTGGATGTGTCCCCAGAAAAATGACTTCAGTTCATAATATGCTGCACTAGTGGACAAAAATCACAATCTTTGTCTTTCTTCTTCTTTTAGATAACAGCTTTATTGAGGTATAATTCACCCACTTAAAGTGTATAATTCAGTGGAAAAAAGATCATTAGGAAGATGTGGATGTACTTGTAGCTATGAGATGAGGAGGACTTGAAATAGAAACATGCATGAAGAAATGGAGTTCCTTTAGTTAGCCTTTTCTTTTTTCTGCTTTACTAAGATATAATTCATATGTCCACCCCTTTAAGGTATACATTCCAGTGGTTTTTTTTTTTTGATACTGGGGATTGAACCCAGGGGCATTCTACTTCCGATCTACACTCCCAGTCCTATTTTTATTTATTTATTTATTTATTTATTTATTTATTTATTTATTTATTTGCGGTACCGGGGATTGAACCCAGGGGCGTTCTACCTCCGTGCTACACCCCCGGCCCTATTTTTTATACTTTTTTTTTTTGAAACTGGGTCTCACGAAGTTGCGGAGGGCCTCACTAAGTAGAGAGAGAGAGAGAGAGAGAGAGAGAGAGAAAA
>PVJS01013117.1:0-42658 GCA_004027185.1 Glis glis | reverse complement strand
AAAAAGTTACCAAATAAGATAGACACACACACACACACACACACACACACACACACACACACACCCCAGAGAGAGAGAGAGAGAGAGAGAGAGAGAGAGAGAGAGAGAGAGAAAGAGAGATTATGAAGCAAGAAATCACAAGAATGGACAGGAGAAGGAGATTATAAAGACAATAGACAAATAAGGAAGAAATAGAAACCAGAAAGGGGAAGAGAAGGGGAGTATTATCCAAGAGGATAAAACATTTTTCATAGGCAACAATTCTCATAAACAAGATGAAAGTGCATTAAGTTAATAGGAATTTAAACATATGGATTCTATTTCCCTTCAAAGCCACGTGGGGTTTCTAAAAGAAATAAGCCCCAGGGAGTGGGGGCAAAATATAGGCAGGGTTATTCCAAGCTCATCACTAAAAAAGCAGGATTTGCAGTAAGAGGTGTTTGACATGCTTATGAGTTCAGCCAGTTCCATGTTCTTCTCAGACCACAGTCACCTCCTCTCTCCAACCCCCACATCTGATTATAGGAAGAGATGCAGCTTCTGAGAAAATAAAGTCTATCGTGTTGGGAAAGAAAGACGGAAATGAGTGTGCAGTCATGACCTAGTCCTGGGAAGGACTCATACATCACCCAGATGTGTGCAGTGACATTGGTCGCCAGCAGAGGGGGAGGAGGGTGTGGGGGACCAGACCATCTTTCACATATAGAATAGCCTTGCACAGAAGCTGGGGACAGCCCTGCCTTCAGCCCTCCTGTGCTATGCTCTTCTGCATCCAGGGAGAATATTCTGCCTGAATCACGAGTCCCAGCATGCTTAGGGTGATGGGTGGGTGGCTCGGTGCCCACTTCCTGACACTCTTTGTCTTTCCTGTCCAGTTATTTGAAATGACCTTCTAACTGGCTATGAACTGGTTGAAATCATGCCCATACCTCACAAAGCAGCCTGGCTGATGGGGCATGCATGACAACTTCTGTCACCTGCCGAGGGCCTAGATCAGAGTTTCCAGTAAACTGATGGAGTGGCTCAGAGAACTAGTTGTCTCTTATAAGCTGAGAGAATGTGATTCCACCTGTCTAGAACTTTCTCTGGCTGATATTCAGTCAGAGTGAAGCCCCAGGACTCACATTGTTTACAAAAGGCCAGACCATAGGGAAAAGCTGAGCGTTCATTGCCGATCTGGAGCTTCTGAAGGAAGCCAGTCAGTGATGTCGCCTTTGGCCAATACACAACTACCATGTGCCCTGCCGTAAGGCCTGCTGTCGTTGTTCCAGTCAAACCCCCTGGATGGATGGATACCCTGGCAGGCTGGTGTGCGGTCCTCTAGCTCTTGCGTGATTTTCTATTAACGGCCTAAACCTAGGGCTTTCTTCAGAGAATTGACCCAACCCCTGGAGCCACTCTGCCTAGACTTGGTGAGAGCCTGAAGTGCCTGGGAATGTGTGGCCCCTGAGACCAAAGACTGACGGGGCAGGAACAGGAGAGCTCTGTGTCTCGAGGTGTAATCTGGAGTCCTGGTCACATCCTTGCTTGAGTCCTTTCCCTTCCCTTTTCTGTTTGTCCTGGTGACTTACTGGTATCTTCCTGGGAGCACTTCCTTAATAAGTCATTTGCTCCTGTACTGCTGTCTTAGAGAAACATTCTAGAGAACCCACCCAGGACACCTGCCCCAGGATGGGCATAATGGAGAGGAAAAGAAATATTTTAAATGACTAGTTTTAATCATTTCAAATGATGGATCATCATTTAAACCATCTCCTTCATATGAATGTCAGGAGCTTTCAAGAAGGAAATTTATGCTTTTTGTGTACTGTTGGTTAGATACCAACAGAGAAACAAAATGTGAGGTAGAATTCACACATGTAGGAGAGATTTACCTTTTACATTATAGCACGAAGCGATGCCCAGACTTACATAGGATCAAACCTCATTGTACTCCCTTTCTGAGCATCATCTCTGGGGATATCTTTGCAGATGGTTTTATTAGTTTCTTGGCACTTGTGTGACCTCTTTTATTTTTGTGTCTCAAAGATGCAACTTTGCATGTCGCTACTGTAGATTTGATCTCTCCTCTACATTTAGAAGGAAACACCACTGATTTAATCTTGGAATTAGTGGTTGGGGATGTGGGACTATTGAGTTTACTAAAGATATTACCACAATATGAAAATTCCACAAATGCTTAAGCCCCTGCATGTCACTGGTAGTGGATCTGAGGAAGTCAAACTGTGAAGTTAGCAAACAGGTGTATAGAATTAGAACTCAGAGATGACCCTCAGGTTTCTAATCTGTTGACTGTGTGTGTGGCGAGGCTACCAACTGAAAGAAGGAACCCAGAATGAGGAGCAGTTTGGAGGAGGGAAAGACGATGAACCCCATCATAGCTCTGTTGAGGTTGAGGTGCTCAAGGGACATTCGACTGGAATGGTCAGTGGCTGAGTATGTCCTGTAAGTGGATAAGGGTCAACCCTGAAGGGACACAACTGGAAGTCGTTAGCATCTGGGTGGGAGTTAAAACTTCAAGATGATAAGATCATTATAGGAGTTCAAGGGCAGTAAGGATAGATGACCTTCACTAGGCGAGCAAAGGAAGAGGGACCCAAAAAATAGAGAAGGAAGGGCCAGAGAGGCCTTAGGAAAGACAGTCAGATAGAAAGGAAGGCAATAGATTATTTCAAAGACAAGGGAGTACACTTGGGAATGAATGTGTCCCCCCCCCCAAATTCATATGTAAAAGTCCTAACCCACCATAGGAGGTGTTATGATTAGATATAGAATGTCCCCTAAAGAGCTCACTTATTAAGGTTCAGAGTTGATGTAATTAAGTCTTTAGGATTATAATCTCATCAATGGATAAATCCATAGTAATGGATTTACTGGCATGTGGGATGTGGCTGGGGAAGGTGGGTCCCTGGGGGATGTGGCCTTAGGGACTGTGCTTTTGTCTTTGAGTCCCTTTGTTTGCTTGCTCTCTTGCTTCCAGCTTACACAATGTGAGAGCAAGTCCTTGCTCTCTCCCTCTCTCTGCTTCCTGCCACCATGCCCTGAGATCTACAGACCCCAACCTCACATGGACTGAATCTCGAAATCTCCAAAATATAATGAACAAATAAAGCTTCCTTCCTCTAAGTTGTATTGTCAGTTGTTTTGGATCATATCAGTGAGAATGTTGACCAATCCCCGGTACCGCAAAAAAAAAGTATATTTAGAAAAACGAGTGAAGAGGAAGAGGCACAGCCTGGAGTCCAAGTGGTCAGTGACTGGGAGGGCAGGACCAGGAGGTGGGCAACTTAAATTAACCCAGTGATTAGCAGAGTGGTCTACCCGATGATGGGGACATCACATCACAGGTGTTTTTACTCAATGGTAGAGGAGTAAAGGGGGTCAGGAGAATGACCGAGGGGTTAATGGGTATGGGGAAGAGCCCCCCCATGATACAGAGGTCTACAGAGGAATCGGGGTCATCTGGGAGAGTCCCTTAGGTGGTTTAGGACACAAGGGGGTCCACTTATAGTGGAAGAAAGGTTCGGAGCATTAACAGGAATTGGGGTAGGTGGGATGGGTGAATCTATTGGGAGATCCAGGAAGAAAAAGGGTAAAGTCTACAGGGAGTGAAGAAGCCCAGTTTGGCTGGTGGAAGAGCTGCCTCTGTTAACTCCAAGCTTTACAGGGATGAGAGACATGATTTGGAGATACTCAAAAACCCTGACTCTGGCACAAGCCAGTTTAGTTCTAAATGTCACTGAAAACCCCAGGGATGATGATTTAGACTCAAAAAAGGGCAAGGCCCTCCCCAGGTGCTCCGAACAGTGATGAGAACTCCCAAGCTACAGAGTTGGTGGAGGAGGTCCTAACCACTCTCGCTGGTCGTGGGTTTGAAACGCTCTACTGCACGTATCCCCTTTCATGACAGCCCGGTGGATTAAGTCATTGGGGATAATGGCCATCATGCTGTGAGACTCCAACAGCAGGTAATGTTCAGGATAAGGAAAAGGGAGGCTTAGGGCACCGGAGGCAAAGCTGGCGTAGCCACAGTTTTGCTGAGATTTCTTCACTAGGCGCCCATTCATCCCAGACCTCTCTACATGGCGTGCAGGACAAGTGCAGTTGTCTTTAAAATTTGGATCCACATTTACTATGAGCAAATTCTTGACTCTTTGAGGCTCAGTTTTCTCATGTGATTAAAATGGGTCTGTTTCCCAAGGATAAAATAACGCAAGAATTCTCTTCTCTCATGCTCTCCCCTTACTGTCCAAGACACTCCTTGTCTATGAAGCCCTAAGCAGCCACCTGAATCTCACCCTGGATCATTCCCCAGCATTCTCAGGTCATACCTCTGACCGCCTCTGAGGCGGTGTGGGAGGAAGTGTCTGCAGCTGATGCTTTTTTGATGTTCTTTTGTTTCCTGCTCACTGGCTTCAATCGGGGCATGGGGAGATCCATGTGGGGTTTAATGAACAATTGCACTTTATAGGATTTAGCTCACACTATAAATAGGACCTACATTTTAGTGGTGGGATTTAGAAACTGCGGGTGATAGGCTACAAGCGGATTGGCCTTACTATAGGATTTGTCTAAAACCCCAAGTGAGCCAGTGGGTAAAAATAGCCACCACGGAACCTATCTGTCCCAGGAAACATTAATCAGCATCCTGGAGCCTTGTCCGACATCCCCCTGGGGGCTGGGCAGGGGTCTAGATAAGCAGAGTCTTTTAGGACCAGAAAGTGACCTGGAGACAGGGATGGGAATGGCATTCCCAGTAATCCATGTTCCTGATCTTGGGCAGGCAAAGAAATATGGGGTTTTCCTCCTTCCATGGAGACCATGGACACAGTACAACCTCCAAAATGAAGAGCTCACCAGGATCAAATGTGGGCCAATGTAGAGCAAAGTTCCAAATTTTAAAAAATCTTATGATGAAAAAATAAAGCTCATTTATCAAGTCAGGAGTAGGGCTCCTGGATCTGGGATGGGGCTCAGGGAGGCCAGACCCCAGGTCTCTTTCTCTCCCCACTATGGAGAAACCTTGCGGAGTTAGCCCCTCATGTAGCTCCCAGTCTGGACATGGAAACAGAGGAGCCTTCATCCATTCCTGTTTCTGTAGCAAGATACCTTAGACTCGATACACTCCAGGAAGTGCTCCTCATGGCTCTGGAAGCTGGGAAGCCCCAGGGCAAGGCACCGGCAGGTTTGGTGTCCAGGGAGGGCCGCTCTCGATGCTTCCAGGATGGATCCTTACCGCATCGTCCTGAGCGGATGAATGCTGCTTCCTCACATGGTCGAAGGGTGGGAGCGGAGGCAGCTTTCTGGAGTCTCTTTTATGAGGGCATCAGTCCCATGGGATGGTGCCCTCATGACCTAACCACCTCCCAGAAGCCCCACCTTCCCATATCATCACTTTGGTGATAGGTTTCAACATATAAATTTTATTTATTTATTTATTTATTTATTTATAGTGATACTGGGGATTGAACTCAGGGGCATTCTACCTCTGAGCTATACCCCCAGCCCAGTTTTATTTATTTATTTTTTAATTTTGAAACAGGGTCTCACTAAATTGTGGAAGGCCTTACTGTAAGTTGCTGAGGCTGGCCAGGAACCTGTGATCCTCCGGTGTCAGCCTCCCAAGTACTGGAATGTCATGGCACGTGGCTATCATAGAAGCTTTAGAGGGACACACACATTCAAATCATAGCAGCAGGCTTAAAGAAAGGTAATGTGGGGTCTGTCCCTGCCTCCATGAAGTACCCACAGCCACCCAAATCACACTTTAGTCCACTCTTAGCGTCAGAATTGGGAGGAAGAGAGATGATGGCTCAGACCCTGAGAACCCAGCTATTTCCTTGTCCTAGGCAGGCAGGACCAAAGAAGAGAATGCTATCAGATCACAGGACACAGGATCTTAGACAAGCACCCAGGGAGATGGGCTACAACAGTCCACCCCACTCTGCCTGAGCAAGACTTACAGACAGCCACATGCAAGTGGATGCCCCAGATGTTTCTCCTGCCCAGCCTATCCAGGACTTTATCACTTCGAGAAATTAAATCCTTTGGCGTTAGGCATAGTAGGGCCAAAGGGCCTTTTAGGAGTGGTAACTCCATCCAGGACGACTCTGCTTGCATTAAGTTGACCAGTGATCTCTTTGCAGAGGAAGTAGAACCCAAGATGGCATGAGTGTGAACAGGGCGGTAGGATGGGGACTATTAGTGGATGCAGAAGTATCTGGCACACAGCCCCTGACTTATCACTGGTGCTTCATGAATGTTGGTTGAATATGCATTGCAATTTGTGTAATGAAGGGCTTTCTATTTCCCCTTTTTTCTCATTTTCTATTCCTGATCTATTTGCATGAAATATTTAACTTGGATCCTTGGTCTAAAATTAAAGGCTCAGGTTAGAACAAATGTGTGGGAATAAATCACATGCACTCAAGTAGTTCTTGCTTAGAATGGTGACCACGGGGTGGGGGTGGGGGGAATCGCCAATCTTGAGCACAATTCAAGGTCACAATGAACTGTTTTTCTTTATTTTCATCCCATTGATGATAGCCCTTGTTTCTAGTGAAAGGACTATCCTGGTAGTCTCCACCAATTGTATTTTTGTACTCATCCCCGGTCACTCATATTTATGAACCCCAAATTCTAGGTGGCACCAAAGAGTTGTCTCTCTCATGTAAAACCACATGCTGTGGTTGGAATGTTTATCCCTCCAAAACTCATGCTGAAATTTATTGCCATCGTAACAGTATTAAAAGGTGGGAGCTTTGAGAGGTAATTAGGTCACGAGGGTTCCGCCCTCATGGGTGGGATTAATGCCATTACAAGAGGATGAGTTCAGTCCTCTCTGTCTCTTTGCTCTTTGGTCCATGCAATGATGTAACAAGAAGGCCCTTGCCGGATGCTGGCCCCTTGACCTTGGACTTCCCAGGCTCCAGAGTTGTGAGAAATAAATTTCTGTTCATTATAAATTACCCTAACCTGTGGAATTTTGTTATAGCAGCACAAAACAGCATGGGACACCACACATGATTTAGTAACCTAATGGGACCTAATGCGTTTTTACTAAAATCAAGTATTTTTAAGAAGTCTTGGACAAGAGAAGGGGTTATGAAGAGGAGAGAATGAGGCCTGGCCGGGAGAGTCATGTCACACTCAATAGATCATCTCTGTTTTCCTTGGTTGTAGGAGTGAGGTCACTGTGAGGGTCTGTCACAAATTGCATTGGACAGCTGGGATGGGTTATATTTAGTGGTGAGAGAGGAAGAACTTCCAAAGATAGAATTTGCTCCCAAGCTCTGTTGTGCAGGTTCAGACTGGGGGGCGGCTGGCAAAATGGGCTGGGGGCTCTTAGCCAGAACAAACAAGTCTGCAGGCCAGCGTGGGAGGAGGGCTGGGGTGGCAGCGGGTCCCGCCATAATGTGTGTACAGTGACTTCAATGGGGCTCTGCCTTTAGTCCTCACTTCTCTTCCAATGGTGCCTACAGAAGGAGAAGACACATTTCCTTGCTTAGTTTGTATTCTTTTTCTCCCTGACTCCTGACCTCTCTCCCTCCCTCCTGTGACTCTGATAACTTCCCACCCCTCTCACTGCTAAAGGTAACCGCTGGCCCCATCGTGCACGGTGGGATGGCTGGGCTGAATTCCCACTTGGAACCAGCTACATGGGGGCAAAGCGAGCAACCTGTGTGGAGTGTGGCTTTAGAATTTTAAAAGGCTCGGTGTTCCCCAAACTTGGCCCAGCCCCGGCTGGCCTGCTGCCTGACATTTCCCCACAAGAACAAAGCATTTCCGCAGAAAATCTGGGTGAACATGCAGATTTGAGACCTGGAGAGACAGTACCGTATCTGAGGCCCGGGCATCAAGCTTGGCCAGTCAAAGGTTGGGATGGGTCTGAAGCTCCTGGCCAGGTGTCCTCTGTCCCTGTCCGTCCTGCTTCCTCCTTTCAGGAGAGGCTCTGACCAGCTCATTCACTCAGGTAATGCTGTGAGACCCACTCCTGGAGGCTTTCCATTTCCTTAGGTATAAGACATACCACAAGCATATTTATCAAATACTGGGTAGATAAGGGAGGTCAGGAGATGTAGATAGTAATGTCCATTAATAGATATAGTTCAAAGTTGCTATGTCAAGAACTTAAAAAAACATATTATTTAGCTGTATAGTTTAGCTCCAAACAAGCAAACAAAAACAAACAAAAAACTATAGAAAATTGTTAAAAGTTTTTCCTCTTAGCCGGGTGTGGTGGCGCACGCTTGTAATCCCAGTACTTGGGAGGCTGAGACCAGAAGATCCAGGTTCGCGGCCAGCCTCAGCTACTTAGTGAGGCCCTCTGCAACTTAGTGAGACCTTGTTTCAAAATAAAGAATAAATAATAGGGCTGGGGGTGTAGCTGAGAGGTAGAATGCCCCTGGGTTCAATCCCCAGTACCACACACAAAAAAAGTTTTTCCTCTTGAGGAGTGGGACTGAAGGTCAGGTTAGGGAACTAAGTTCCTTATACGCTTCTAAAAACACATGTGTAGAGTTGCTTAGAAGACAAAGAAAATATGAAAAAATCCATTTTAAAAAGTAGCAAAACATTAAATACTCCAAAGCAAATGGGTCAAAAATAAGCAGTATCTACATATAAATATATCTATAAAACTTTACCAAAGAAAGTAAAGAAGAGCTCTGGTATGGAAGGACAATATTGTAAGGATGCCAGTTTTACCCAAATCAATCCATAAACTCAACATCTTTCCAATAAAAATCTTCTTTAAATCTTAATAAAATGATCTAAAGGTCCTTTAGAAAAAGATCAGAAACAAATAGCCAAGAAAAAAATTAAGAGTTGTGAACATTTCACTAATCCTGCAAATTTAGATACATGATAAAAATTCAAGAATTTAAATACCCTGTTCCTGGTGGAATGATAGACAGTGATCAATGAGGCAAAATAAAAAGATCAAACGAACTCATCAAAAGCATGTAAGGTGATAATCTCAGCTGTGGGGAACATGATAGTATCGGGGTTTGTTTGGAAATAATCTGAAAGTTTCATGTCATGCACTACATGATTAAGTGAGAAGAAATTATGAAATACTTTGTATGAAATGCTTTGCAAAGTATAATCTCATTTTCATAAAAATAGCTAAAGTCAAATTTGTATACTCACACGCACAAAGACACTAAGAATAAAAGCAACCAGTAACACTGGTTATCTCTGAGTAGCTGGCCATGGGTGACTTTTATTTACTACTCTTTGTTTATCAATATTTTCTAATATTTTGAGAAGAAATTTAATTTTTTAAAATTTGGTTAGTTATTTCAGGAAGTAGAAAGCAGACCTAAACATTTCTATCATATATATTGAGAGATTTAAAAAAAAATTTCAAATTTCTGAAATTCCACCACCTGAATTTCTTTTTCATTTATAGAAGACATTAAACATGAAATTGTAGTCCCAGATTTATTTAACTACTCTTTTCAAAATACTTGCACTACATTATTGTAAATGGCTAAGAACAAAAACATCAATGAATGCAAAACAATAGATTATTCTTAAGTTATATGGAAGTTGGCTTATTCAAAATAACCTATTCCCTATGTCAGACCCATCAGCATTACCACCTTCAGCTCCACACATGCTTTCTTTCCACCACTTTTTCTAAATTGCTCAGGGTTTTACAGAGTCATTCTTTAGAGCTGAAATTTTCCATGGTTGGTCCTCTACCAAAGGTGATTTCATTTGGGAAAGATTGAAAAAAATGGATAGTCCAAAGTGTTCAATCATTTTTGCAGTTATGTAAGGATAAAGAAAAAACACTCTCTATTTTGAAAACAATTTAAATTGCTTTTCTTCTTACCAACAGTAACTCTAAGTGGCTTGTTTGGGGAGGTTTAATAGTTGCATCCTACCAGTCCCCACACAGCAGTTGTATCTTTAGAAATGGCCTGGAGTTGATCTCAGTGCCCTGCTTTCTTCGTTCCTTCCTTTTCACAGTCTTCATAGAGAGATAGTGCGGAGTGGTGGGCAGTGACAGAAACTGGGTCTGAGATGGAGTGCTAGAGTGTACTGACTATTTGATCTGTACTCCCCACTCGAAGGCTGGCGTGTGGATTCTGCAGAAGGAAAATGGCACCAGGCCCTGCTGGTCGTAGTGAGCATCACGGGACATATGTATAAAAAAGCTCGCTGGAAGCTGGGCGTGGTGGTGCACGCTTGTAATCCCAGTATTTTGGGAGGCAGAGACCGGAGGATCCGGGTTCGTAGCCAGCCTCAGCTCTCTCTCTCTCTCTCTCTTTCTCTCTCTCTCTCTCTCTCTTTCCCTGTCTCTCTCTCTCTCTCTCTCTCCTTAGGGAGGCCCTCCGCAACTTTTGTGAGACCCGGTTTCAAAAAAAAAAGTATAAAAAATGGGGCCGGGGGCGTAGCGCGGAGGTAGAATGCCCCCGCGTTCAATCCCCGGTACCGCAAAAAAAAAAAAAAAAAAAAAAAGCTCGCTGGAGGTGGCCCACTCTGTGAGACAAAATATCAAAAAGGCGTTTCGGCACCTGTATGATTGCTGGTTCACACTGATAAGCCCGTGTTAGCAGCATTTGTCTCACATTATGAGAATTGACCAAGACAAATCAGTAAAATAAATGAACTCCTTAGAAATATAGTATAGTGAGCATTACATTAGCGCTTGCTCTTAATATGTGATTCTCCAACTTTTTTGATCAAAGCTCACTTCCACGGAGTGACAGTCCCAGGCTGTTGTGCACAGCCCCATCAGTTGGCCACTGTGCACTTCCAAGGGGGCATATCACACACCCCTGAGCCAATTTACGCCTCCCGATCCCACTCGCCAGTAGAGAAGAGGACTGACTGAGAATTGGAGAACAAAGACAATGAAGTTGCAAATTGAGCTTATTTAAGAGTTTATATGATAAAATGATGATCTAAATAACCCAGTATTTTATTATACATACCTTGAGATTTGTTGCAAATTATTCCAGTGATACAAGTTCAGGGGAAGCACATCTATTAAAGAGATACTGACCAAATAAAGTCAGGGCTAGACATCTGCTTCAGCAGTAAAAAAAAAAAAAAAAAAAAAAAAAAAAAAAAAAAAAAAAAAAAAAAAAAAAAAAAAAAAAAAAAAAAAAAAAAAAAAAAAAAAAAAAAAAAAAAAAAGCGCATATTATCTTAAGGTCCGATATTTAAAAACAGCAGGCTAAAAAAATCACTATTAATGAAAATCTACATGACTATCCACTGTAGGGCTAAACAAGCAACCCCCAAAACAGATGCTTAGTAGAACTAAGAGAAGTATAAAAATACTAGACCAGAAGTTCCATAATTTGAAACTATAACTCTCTCAAGACAATAATAATAACTAAACATTTATATAATGCCTACTGGGGGCTGGGCACTAGTCTCAACATTTTTCAAATACCAACCTATTTAGGTCTGGCAAAATGCTACAAGGTAGGAAATATTTCCTTTATTTTACAGATGAAGATATTGAGACACAGAAAGTTTAAACAATCGCCTTACTGGTTTTAATCAATGCCCATATACTTTGCTCTATAACTTATAGTCCTTACCCATTCTGAATACTGGGCTGATCCTGTGACTCATTTTGGCCAGTAGAATAGAGGCAGAGAGAACGAGCCTGGGCTACCCTGCTGAAGGATGAAGGAAAGGAAGAAGAGCTGAGGTTCCCCCTAGCCAAGAGGCACGTAAGCCAACACTGAAATAGAGCCATCTTTTTCTTAATCACTCCCAACACTGAGGATGCAGAAAGCAAAGAAAACCTCTGATGCAGGCAGAGCGGGAGAGGGGGAGGAACTCTTCAATTACCAATGCTTGAGCCATATTTCAGACAACACTAGATTTGAACACTAGATTTGAACGCTAGCGATACACTGGGATACCATGACAATTCATTATAAGTAAGCCTTACTCACAAATAAACATGTTTGGAATTCTGCATCAGCTGCTTATAATAACTGAAGAAGTGATTCGTCTTTTATGATGTTGAAGCCCAACGAGGTAAGGTTGTCAGGAACATAGCTGTGGTTTAACAGCGTACGCACAAAAGGGATTCCTGAGACTTCATGTTGGGCTTTATCATATTCATGAGACATCTTGTTGGTCTTTATTATAGGTTTGGGGCTTGTGCTGAGTAATTCTTTGGAATGTTGAGGGGATTGGGAGTCATATTTGGATTGGACATGTTGGAAAGTGGAGACCAACTCTGGCCAGTTCTGTCAGAAAGTGTGGGCAATTTGGTGGTTCACTGTCTTAGTAATTTTTATCTAACTGAGCTAGAGAGTTTTCATTGGTAAAGAAACAGCAGTTACTCCTATAACAAGAAAAGAAAAAGAAAATGTTGATTTTTGTGGTTGAAAGACAGCCTTGTGTCTGCCATGTTTAGGCACAGTTTCAGAGTAGATTTGTCCAATTATCGTTTATACTCTGTGAAAGTTGTTTATGTTCAATTTGGAACATTTTGCTTCAGCCCAGCTGTTAGATGCCAGCTGTTGGAGCCATTTTTTACTTTCTCAGAATCACTTTGAGACCCATTTGGAGGATCTGATAAAACCAGGAAGTTCCCCAAGTGACTTCTGGTAAAAACAGGAAGTGCCCTGAGAACAGTGCATTCTGAGACATGTGGGTTGTACATGTGTTACCTCAGAGATCCAGAGAACAAGATGTCGGACATAGCAACTGTGGGAGAGAGATGCGGAGGGAAGACTACTGGGAATAGGAACTTGATCAGTAGCCTACACATCATAACCCCTGCTGTGGATCTAAGAGGTGGCCTTAACTACCAAACAAATGAGTGGCAGAAAACATACTGATAAGGTAGAGCCAGCCAGGGAAGGGGCAGAATGGGGTCCAGGGAAACGTAGAACAAAACTAGGAAAAGGGAGCAGTATGTCCAGAATGTGCAGAGGACAAGCCTGGCTCTGAAAATGGTCAACAGCAGTAACCTAAAGAAATTTCCAGAAACCTTGTAGCTTTCATAGCAGCATAAAGACAAGACTTCTAAGTATTCGGGGACAAAAATCACATGGATATTATAGACAATTATTCAAAGACACCTGGATAAGAAAAGTGGAAATAGACATGACCAGGAAGAATTTGAAGAAACTATTCTACAAATGCATGCTGAACTTAAAATCGCATTTGAATGTAGTATTCTGTTGGTGATGTAGGAACATGACTAAGTGACACACTGTGCAAATGTGAGACTGCAGGAAAAGATCAGAAGGCGAAAACGATGAGAGGGAACGTGATAGGAACAGAGGGTGGAGAAGAGAAAACCCAAAAACCAAGGTTCTCGGGGAAAGACGCAAACGAGAGGAGCTAAAACCACACCACACATCTCCCAGGTACACTCTTCCCTCATTTGACCTTTCTGGAATCAAGATGCTTTTTAATTAATTAACTAATTAATTAATTTGCAGTACTGGGGTTTGAACCCAGTGGCATTCTACCTCTGAGCTATACCCCCAGCCCTATCTTTATTTTTATTTTGAAATAGGGTCCTGTTAAGTAGCTGAGGCTGGCCTTGAACCTTCAATCCTCCTGTCTCAGCCTCCCAAATACTGGGATTATAGACATGTGCCACCATGCCCGTCATGCATGCATCTTATATCTTAAAATTTGCCTATTATCCCCCCACAAAGTAGTCACTGGTGTACTTTTTAACTGGTGACATATTAGAATCAAGGAAATATGTTAATGGGAAAAATTCCTTAGCTAAAGAAAGATCCAAGTTGTTGAATCTTGAAAAAGTTCACTTTGGTTCCAAGACGTATTAATGGAAAATACTCCAAACTAAGGACTTCTTGGCAAAAACTTTTAACTCATGGAGAGAAAAAAAAATCTTACAAGTCTCCAGGCCTAAATATTACATTACACACAAAGAATAAATATCAGGCTGCCTAAGACTGTTCTCCAAGACCAAGGGTTGGAAGTTCACAGAGATTGAAAGTTGTGGCCCAGGAATTTTTTACTCAGCCAAGTTGTTCATTTTTGATAGCTATAAAAAGACATTGCCGGGACATATAAAGTGTATCAGCCAGGGTTCTACAGCAAAACAGAACCAACAGGAGAGAAAAAGAGACAGAAACACAGAGGAGACAGATAGAAACACACAGAGACAGGCGTTTCTATAGCTATATCTATATTCATAGCTATCTATCTATCTATCTATACAGAGAGAGACAGAAAGAGAGATTTTAAGGAATTGGCTCATGCAATTGTAGGGGCTGGAAAGTCTGAAATCTGTTAGCAAACTGAAAACTCAGGATTTCTGTTACTGTTTTGTGGCAGAATTCCTTCTTGGTGAAATCTCAATTTTTGCTTGTGAAGCCTTCAACTGATTCCATGAGGCCCACCCACATTATAGAGGGTAACTCCTACTTAAAATCAACTGATTGTAAATATTAATCACATCCACAAAATAGCTTCACAGCAATCTCTACACTAGTGTTTGACCAATATTGGGCATCATAACCTAGCAAGTTGACACAGAAAATTAGCCATCACACAAGGATTCACAAAATATGTCAGCCTTCTTTAGAATAAATTTCTTGAAGATATTTTCTAAATACAAGTTTAAAATAAGAAAAACCATGGTAGAAAGAAGATTGCCAGTCACACAGAAACCAGTTAAAGTAAAAGTGTGGTAACTATACATCTGTTTCTAAAATAGAATGAAAAAGCTGAAAATATTCTTGAAATGTAAGTATTCTAATATTAAAAAATAGTATAGTAACTGTAACTTAGATATAAAAGCTTAGATTATACTAACAAAGAAAATGAAGGTGTTATCTAAGGCTGTAGGGATAAAAAGTTATCAATTTATGTACTCTGAGAGCTGTTAAGAGAACATAATTTCAAATCACTAAATTAACAACTAGCAGACTTTTAAAAATTATATATTATCTTCCACAACAGTGAAGGAAATATAATCTCACTCTAGTAGCCTGACAAAATAACCGTCACTTGAGCCCAATGTCTCTGTATCAGTAAATCATACCCAGTGATAACTCGCTCTTGGTTCCCAGCCCTGGCTGTACATTGGGATCACCCAGAGAGCTTGTAAACATCCTGGTTCCTAGGAGCGCCCAGACCATTTGCATCAGAATCTCTTGGAACATGGCCTAGTTACCACCTAGCTCCTTACGTGATTCTTAATTTGTGTAGCCAAGTTTGAGAACCCTCGGCCTGGGCCTGTGCTCGTCCTTAGGTACTTTTGGGAAGGGCGCTCAGCATAATATTTACAGTTACTTGCCCCTCTACCTTTCCTTTCCTCTAAGTGGCCTTTTCAGTTATCCTTGGTCATCTTGGTTACAATCTGCCTTCCCTACTTGAGTGTGGTCAAGAACCAGCAGCCTCAGGATCCCTGGGGAGCCTGTGGAGGAGGCGCCACGCTCCTGCCTTCTTAAAGGGTCTTCTGATCTCTTAATCTTCCCTTTCCAAGCTTCTAGTAGAATGTTTTTTTGCAGAACATAAGTCTGATCATGGCATAACCCCCTCAATCAGCAATTAGAAACGCTGTGAGTCCTCTAGAGTAAAACCAAAGGTCCCGGAAATGGGATCCAGGGTGCTCCAAGAATTTCACCTCTGCCGGGCGTGGTGGCACACACTTGTAATCCCCGTACTTGGGAGGCTGAGACAGGAGGATCACAGTTCACGGCCAGCCTCAGCTACTTCGTGAGACCCTGTTTCAAAATAAAGGATAAAAAATAGGGCTGGAGGTGTAGCTCGGGGGTAGAATGCCCCTGGGTTCAATCCCCAGTACCGCCAAAAAAAAAAGGAATTTCATCTCTTTACCTTGTCTCAGATTTTCTTCTCAGCCTCATGTCCCACCCTCCTAACTCCAGCGACATCAGGCCACTCACCAGATGGGACAGGCCACTTCACACTTCACCTCTTGGGCTAACGTTGTCTTTAGCTATGAATGCCTCTTCTCCCATTTACCCACGAATGCTTAGTGTTTCCTCAAGGTTCAGCTTAGAAACTGTGTTAGTCAGCTTTCCACTGCTGTGACAAAATACCGGAGATGGTCAACTTGAAAAGAGGAATGGTGTGTGTGTGTGTGTGTGTGTGTGTGTGTGTGTGTCTCAGGGTTTCAGAGGTTTCAGCCCATGGTTGCTTGGTCCCATCACTTTGGGTCTGCAACTGCAAAGTACATCATAGGGGAGCACTGGAGGAGGAGGTCTGTTCACCTCATGCTGCTGGGAAGAGACAGGAAGGAGCAGGTCCCAATATCTCCTTTAAGGGTACACCCCTGATAACCCAACTTCCTTCCACTAGGCTCACCTCCCAAGGGTTCCACCACCTCCCCAAAGCTCCACAGGCTGGCCACCAAGCCTTTAGCATATCGGCCACGGGGGAAATTGAAGATCCACACCATAACAGATCCCACCGCTGCTGGGAAGCCTTCTCTGATCGTCCATTCCACATGATCTCTCCTTGTTTTTCCATGTGGCCCTGGCTTAATTCAGTTTTGTGTTGTTAACTTGTCTTGTTTTTCTTCCTAAACTGTGAATTCTTTGAGAAGAGAAACTATGCCCTTTAGCCCCCTGATGGGCCCGTGAGTGCTTGTAGACCGAGTGCCCTGGGTCACATTCCCAGTGCTCGTCGGCGGGGTCAACCCACCCCACATTCCACGGGTGCTCTGGAGGGCAGCCAGCCCACACCGCATGTCATCGCCAGTATTTACTGCAGAGGGTCTCTGCCTTGGCCGGCTGAGCCTCCATGATGTGTTATGGGATTTCCATGTGCTCTCATCGTCTCCCGCCTTCATTTCTCACTGGGGGAGGGCTTGCCCTGTCCTGACACTCACACTGACACTGCCTTGCTGGGGGCCTGGTTTATCCAAGTTAGACTCAAGGACGAATCAACTTTCTTAGAATGATGACTCGGACTTCTTTCAAATCTGAGGACAATATCCTAATCTCAAACTAAATGTCCGAAAAATTACCCAGGAACATTTGCTTGGAAAAGAGGTGTGGAATTTCAGGGTCAAAGGAGGAAAACATCAGTACCTTTTGGCAGTTTTTAAAGGGAATAAGGTGGTCTGCTTGCTTACAGGTATACTCAAACAACAAGGAACTTAAGAGCAGAGCCAGGCTGCACCTGCTCAGGAATCACCGTAATCATGCAGTCACAGATTCCTGCAAGATCCTCTGCAGCCCGGGGCTCAGACAGCCACACAGAGCCGCCCGCGCAGTCCAACTGCGACTGCCAGGTGTCTGTTGCCTGGACTCAACGCACCAGAAGGCGATGGATAGAGGTGACTCTGGAGGTGACAAAGCCCTAGATGAAAGCAATCTATGAGGACAATAGACTTTCCCAAATGTTTTTGCCTTCCTGCATAAACTGATCCAGATATTCTATTCACGTCTTGTTCTCTCCCTCTCATAAACATGCTGTTTACCATTGTGATGTGGTGACATTTTATTTGTGCAGAACCCCTAGACCAAGTTCCCAAGCACTCTAGTGCCAGATTCTGTGCTTGTTCCCTTGATCAAGCCCCTACTCTGTGCTCCACCAAATCAAGAGAATAAACCAAGAGAGAAAGAAGGAATGTGATCCTAGAAACAGATAATCCAATTTAGGAGAAAGGAAGGGAAATTTGGAAATAACAAAACAACAACAAAAAAACAACTCAGGGTATAGTTGCTTATTAGACCTAGTGTGCCACCAATTTGGAGAAAAGGAGAATGGAAGTTCCCCGAGGGCATGTCTCCAAGAAAAGATAGGAATTATAAATTACTTGATGTTATTGACCTTGTGGAAAATCAGACTGAGAGGCTATTGGAGACTATAGGGAAAGTTGGCAAAAAGTAAAAAGAAGTCTAAGCTTATCAAGAGCAAGGCAGTTACTAACCTCAGGAAAAAGAAAAAGTAAGAAAAAAATCATTGTGGTATGCTACAATGCTCAGCTGTAAATAATGTTCATATAAGCATAATAATGTGAACATAGACCAATAGGTAACCTGAAGTAGTGTTATTAAGAGGATGAAAGATGAAAAGCAGAGAATATAGGCATTGAAGTTATTGCAATATAGTTTTAAATGTGAATTCTTGTACTATGGGTAAAGTTGAGCATCTTCCCATGTTTAATGGACCAGTTTTCATTTCATACTCTGTGAATTGCCTTCATTTTCTATTGATCAATTTTTTATTGGTTTGTTGTACTTCTTTTTTTGATTTCCAGTAACTCATTCCATATTGGGAAGATTGGGTGTTTGTTTATGAGTTGTCATTTTGTGGGCACTTTTTAACTTGTCTTTTGACTTTTTATTTGATATTTGGGCCCTGTAGCAGTTATGGGTTTTTTTTGGCCTGGGGAATCAAACCTGGGACGTTCTACCTCTGAGCTACACCCCCATCCCTATTTTATTTTTATTTTGAAACAGGGTCTTGCTAAGTTGCTGATAGTCTTGCTAAGTTGTTAAGGCTGGCCTCAAACCTGCAGTCCTCCTGTCTCAGCCTCCCAAGTACTGGGATTACAGGCGTGTGCCACTATGCACGGCTGCAGTTGTGTATTTTTAACTCAATTTATCAAAGTTATATTTTTCAGCTCCAAAATTTTGTATTATTTTCAGAAAATCTTACCTACTCTAAGGTTATGAAATAACTCACCATTACTTCCCTTAATGCTTTTATGGCCCCTCTCTTTCTCTCTCTCCTCCCCCTCTCTTTTGTAACAGTTGTATTGTTTTTGTGTATATGGTGTTGAGATACGAATTCAGCTTTTTCTCCAAATGGTTCCTCAACTCATTTTGAGAAAAAAACCTTTATGATATGACACCTTTATCATTTACTAAAATCCCACATGCATTTGGATTATTTCAGAGCTTACACTTCCATTGTGTTGGTCCATGTGTTCATCAATGAACTAGTAGCACATCATTGTAGTGCTTGAAACTTTACCATACACTTCATTCTTCATATTCCGGCTACAGCTAGACATCTTCAAAATTTTCTTGGCTTCTTTTGCTTGTTTATTTTTCCAAATGAACTTTAAAATCAGCTTGTCTAGTTCTAGGAGAAGAAAATCCTGTTAGCTGTTAGTATTTCTTATTGGAATCATATTAGATTTATAAGTGAACTGGGACATGACTAATTAGATAGTCCTATGCAAAAAAAGTGTATCATTTCAAAAGAGTTACAATTACAAAAAATATATAATACTTTGAATATCTATGTCCCTAAATATCAAATGATGCAGTTTTGACATAGTAAAAATACAGGAGATATAAAGAGAAATAAACACAAACACACTAAAGAGAGGAGATTTTATTCAACGTTCTTGTCCAAAACAGATCAAGTGGACAAAAATTAACCAAAGATATCAAGACACAAACAAAATAACCAATAAGGTATTTATAGATGGAACTCTTGTATCTTTTTTTTACAATGTTGGTAAATAATTTTATTTTGTAGTCTTTAAATTGAAATGTGTACCATTCTGGTTTCTCAGTTAAAATCAATAAAAACTGACTTGTTAATTTGAGCAGAAGCTAATTTTATTGGAAATGTGTCAGGAGGAGCCCTGAACTGCAGGAGAAGGCTGTCCAGACAGGAGAGAAAAGGCTGGCTACGACTGTGCCACAGGAATTTTGCTCTGGACAAGGCCTACTGCTCTCACTGTGACACCGTTGCTGTTGGTATTTTCTGTCACTGGATATCTGCTACTGTGCTGCTGGGCTCAGCCACTCTGGACACTTGTCCCAGCAACTCTGACATTTTGAATCTCTCAAAAATTCAAGGCCTGGAGAAGACAATCGATTAGTTAGTTTGTTGGGCACAGTTCACTTACCCAAATCCTAGCTATCAGGCAGGTAGGAAAGGGAGTATCTATTTGCCCTCCCTCATCTTTAGTTCTACTTAAGCACAAATAGGAGATTGTTTGCATATTAGGTATCCAAAATGGATAAATATCCCTAGACACATTTTAATTTAATGCGTATGAGCTCCATCATTCTATAAACTCTGTATCTTTTTTTTTGCAGAACTGGGGATTGAACTCAGGGGCATTCTACCTCTGAGCTACACCCCCAGCCCTATTTTTTGTTCTTTATTTTGAAACAGGGTCTCACTAAGTTGCGGAAGCCTCACTAAGTAGCTGAGGCTGTCCGCGAACCCAGATCCTCCGGTCTCAGCCTCCCAAATACTGGGATTACAAGCGTGCGCCACCATGCCCAGCTTAAACTCTGTATCTTAAAAACAGGGAGTATATCTTAGCAAGGGCACGAGATCATTGATGGTAACTGGCCCCACATTAGCCACCAGAAAAACTCAATAAATTCCAAGAAGCAGAAATAATATAGATAATATTCTTCAATCACATTGCAATAAAACTATAAATTAATATCATCAGAAAAATCTTGGAATTAAAAAAATCCAAAACCTATTTTTAAACCCTTGCTATTCAAATCATAGTCTGTACACAGCATCATCGGCGTCACTAGCGAGTTTGTTATGAACCCAGAAGCTTGGGTGGCCCAGATCTACTAAGGTGGCCTCTAGGTGGCCTCTGCATTTTACAAGACACCCAGGGGATTTAGAAGTACACTTGTTTTTACCAACTCTTTCCAGAAAACAATGCTCACTAAAACATACTTCAGAACTAGAGGCCTAACCTGAGCAGAACTCAGAGAAAAAATTAGCCTTAAGTATTAATATTGATAAAAATTGAAACAAAGAATTCCAGTGCATTAAGTATCTAACAAAAAACTAGAGAAAAATAAAAAATAAACTAAAATATGAAGAAGGATTTCAAAATAATAAAGGCAGAAGTTAGTAAGTTAGAAAAATAGTACAATTATCAAATTAAAATCTGTTTCTCTTAAAAGAAAAAATATGAACAAGTAGCCAATTTAATCAAGTAAAAAGGAAGATAGCACAAATACAAAATAAGAATGGGCAAAAGAAAAATAACTTCAGCAACAGAGCAAATTTATTTTAATTAATTAACTAATTAATTAATTTTGTGGTAGTGGGAATTGAACCCTATTTTATTTTTATTTTGAAACAGTCTCGCTAGGTTGATGAGAGTCTCACTGCTTGCTGAGGCTGTCGAACCTGTGATCCTCCTGTCTCAGCCTCCCAAGTACTGGGATTACAGGTGTGTGCCACCACACCCAACTGCAAATTTATTTTTTAAACAAGACTAGTTGCGCAATTCGATGCCAGTAGATTTAAATATGCAAATGTGAATGAATTTTTAAAACCTGAATGAAATAAATAAATCTCTTGGAAAACATAATTCACTAAAACTAATCCCAGAAGAAACACAAAGACCATATAGACCAAAACGATATGGACTAATTCCTATTAAAGAAATAGGGAAAGTTTTTAAAGAATAAACCTCTGTCAATTCATAGAACATGTACACTGACCCAGAGGATTCCACGCAGGACTTCTACCAAGTTTCTAAAGAATAGATCATTACAATGCTATTTGAACTTTTCAAGGACTTATAAAAAGAAGAAAAAGTTCCAAATTATTTTTTATAAAATGAAGATAACATTGACACCGAAGTCTGACAAAAATTGTACGTAAAAAGTAAAGCTACACATGAACCTTACTTACAAATATACATATTAAAGTTTTAAATATAACAATAGAAATTAGAATCAAACAGTGCATTAAAAAGACTAGTAGAATGATTGAGAAGGATTCATTTCAGAAAAACTAGGATGTTTTAGTGTTAGGAAGAATATTAATATAATTCAAAATAATAATAGACTTTAGGAGAAAATTTTTAACATCGTGGTGCCAAAAAGACATTGGACCTTTAAGGGAAGGAATTGATAAATAGTAAAAGCAAAAACACAATAAGGAAGCCCATTGTTGAAATTTCTATTTAGTGTTGTCCTTGGAGGTCTGAGCCACTAATGGACCAGTGATATTTCAGGTAGAAACATTGGGAAAAAAGAAGGTTAAGTTATCACTCTGTGTATGATGCACCTTTTACCTGGAAAATCTAGGAGAAATAACCAAAACCCTTTATAAACAAAAAGAGGCTGTAGTAAATAAATGGGCTATAAAATAATATGTAGACATTCACAGCTTTCATATACAACAATAGCAATGAGTTAGAAAATATAACAACAGGCCAAGTGTGGTGGCACACGCTTGTAATCCCAGTACTTGGGAGGCTGAGACAGGAGGATCGCATATTCGAGGACAGCCTCAACAACGTAGCAAGACTCTCAGCAACCTAGTGAGACCCTGTTTCAAACTAAAAAATAAAATAGGGCTGGGGGTGTGGCTCAGAGGTAGAACTCCCCTGGGTTCGATCCCCAGTACCAAAAAAAAGAAAGAAAATATAACAACACATTTTTTATAGTACCAACAGAAAATTTAAATATCCGAATGTAAACTTAATAAAAAATATGTAAAACCTGCCAGTCATGATGGTTGCACACCTGTAATCCTAGTACTTGGGAGGCTGAGACAGGAAGACTGCAGGTTCAAGGCCAGTCTCAGCAATTTAGCAAGACCCTGTTTCAAATAAAAAAAAAAATTGCTAGGGATATAGCTCAGAGGTAGAATACCCCTTGGTTCAATCCCTAGCACAAAAAAAAAAAAAAAAAAACAGGCATGGCAGTGGTCCATGCTTGTAATACCAGTACTTAGGAGGCTGAGACAGAGGATTGCAGTTTCAAAGCTAGCCTCAGCAACTTAGTGAGATCCTTAGCAACTTAGTGAGACTCTGTTTCAAAATAAAAAAATAAAAAGGTTGGGGGTAGCTAGGTGTGGTGGTGCACTCATTCATGTAATCCCAGTACTTGGAAAGCTGAGACAGGAGGATTGCAGATTTGAGGACAGCCTCAGGGATGTAGTGAGACTCTCAGCAACCTAGCGAGACCCTGTTTTAAAAATAAAAAAGGGATGGGGTGTGACTCAGAGGTAGAATCCCTGGTTCAGTCCCCAGTACCACAAAAAAGGGGGTGTTGGGGGTGTAGCTCAGAGGTAGAGCACCCCTGGGTTCAATTCCCAGTACTGCAAAAAAGAAAAGAAAAAGTAAAAGGAAAGATGTATAATTCGTATGAAGAAAAGTTTAAATGATCCTGAAACACACCAAAGTAGACATGAATTCTCTGTCTAAGAATCTGTGTATCCATTTGATTACGTACTATGATCAAGGCACATCCTTGCTGGCGACCTTAGTGATGGTTGTGTGACCCAGAGCTGACCATTGAGATGAGAGACACTAACTGCTAGTATAAACAGTTGAATTATTGTTGCTTTATAATGTTTTAATATAGAGTGAACTTATCTGGGGTTTTTGGCTAATTCTTGAACAACTTTATTAATTTCTTCTTAAAGTGATTTTTTTTGCAGTACCAGGGAATGAACCCAGGGGCATTCTACCCCCAAACTACATCCCCAGCCCTACTCTTTTATTCTTTATTTTGAAACAGGGTCTCACTAAGTTGCCGAGGGCCTCACTAAGTAGCTGAGGCTGGCCACGAACCCGGATCCCAAGTCTCAGCCTCCCAAGTACTGGGATTACAAGTGTGCACCACCACACCTGGCTTAAAGTGATTTAAACATATGATTTCTACTGAGTCGTTCTAGTCATCTAAATGTCTTAATACAATTTCAATTCAATGTCTTTCAAATTTCTTAGAAAACAGATATGTATTTTATATTGTAATTTTTTGAAACTTCTATCTAAGCTCTATTCATTTTCCTTTATTTTCTTCTCATTTTGATTGTGGGACTTTTAAATTAGATTTTTCTAGCAGGTTGACCATTTTACTGACTTTTCAAAGAAACTTTCCTGTGTTTATTATTTATTAATTTTTCTACTGATGATTTATCTTTTGCTTCTATATTTTAATTTCTTTCTGCTTCCTTGGGTGTTTCTTTTCTCTACTTTTAGATGAAATAACATCTTTTATTGCTTTTACTTTAAAAATATAGCACATAAAAATATAGCTCATACTACAAGTTATTGGAACAATTTTATGCATTTCTCATAACTTTAAATATTAATTATACTGATTCTCATTATATTTTAATGGGCTATTTTCATATTCCTCCTTAATCCAACAGTTATTCAAAAATATGCATACAATTTGTTTAATATTTTGTTATTAATTTCTAATGTTATACTTTCCTTTAAGAACATGGATTGCACAAATTCATCTTACTGGCTTATGATATTTTATTATTTTTCTCATGGCTGACTTCTTTATATTTTTACATGTTTCTTTAAGTCCTGTAGCCATTTAGCAAGAAAGTACATCTTGAAACACAAATACAATACATTTTATAAAACAAATGACAATTTTATAATGCAAATTTTGCGGCCGGGCATGGTGGCACACCCTTGTAATCCCAGTACTTTGGGAGGCGGAGACCGGAGGATCCGGGTTCACGGCCAGCCTCAGCTCTCTCTCTCTCTCTCTCTCTCTCTCTCTCTCTACCTAGTGAGGCCCTCTGCAACTTCACGAGACCTGGTTTCAAAATAAAGTATAAAAAAAATAGGGCCAGGGGTGTAGCGCGGAGGTAGAAAGCCCCTGGGTTCAATCCCCGGTACCGCAAAAAAAAAATTTTTTTTGCAACGATCATGAATTCTACTTTAGTAATTGCCTTGTTCCTATGATTCATGTCATCATTTTTATATATTCTGGGTTGGAATATATGAAAGTTTGAGGAAGTGGCTTTGAGAAATTGCAGGAGTAGAGCTGACCGGGAGGCATGAGAGTCGTGGAGTGAGTGCCCACATCCATGACTGCAAAAGAACAGAGTACCGCGACTGCCTGCGTTTGCCTTCCCGGGAACACACAGGACCCGCTAATAACTGTCTTCCCCATGAAAGAGTGGGTTTTGTCCCCAAACTGTTGGGTTGAAAATGATGCATGCAAAAGGCAGTGAGGTGAGTTAGCTCAGGGGAAGAGGCAACCTGGGTAAGAAAAGCTGCCCTAGAACCATCTCGAATGGCTCCCTAGTTGCTCTCTGATCTAGGAGAAGGAAGAGGTAATGTCTGCAGCTTGAGCTCGTCCCACATGTCTTTCCTCAAAGATTCAAAAAATGGACTGAGGTTTTGTTTCGTTTTGTTTTCAGAAGTTCCTCAAGGAGGCCTGGTTTACGATGGGCACAGGGCATGAAGAATCGGCAGCAGACCCCAGCCCGGTCCAGGTTCCTGGGACCTCACCACTTCAGAGAGCCCCACTCTGGCAGCCAGTGTCTCCATCCCTCTGTGTGATGGCTCTCTCCAAATCCCCCGCGGCCGGTCTACACACCTCCATCACAAGCCAGCGGCTTGCTGTGTGGACTCTTCTGGAAGCAGCCCTCAGCCACTGCCCAGCTGGAACCACTGTAGAAACAGCTCAGATCTCTTCTCTTGGGTGATGCTGTGGTTGGAATATGGTTTGTTCCCTCTGAAACCCATACTGGAGTTTAATCCCATACTTAATCTGATGATAGTGTTTATTTATTTATTTTTATTTTATTTTTTATTTTTGGTGGCACTGGGGATTGAACCCAGGGGCATTCTACCTCTGAGCTACACCTCCAGCCCTATTTTATATTTTATTTGGAAACAGGGTCTCACTAAATTGCAGAGGGCCTCATTAAGTTGCTGAAGCTGGCCTTTAACCTGCGATCCTCCTGTCTCAGCCTCCCAAGTACTGGGATGACAAGCATACGCCACTACACCCGGCTTAATGAGAGTGTTTAGAGTGGGACCTTTGGAATGTGATTAGGATTGGCTCAGATCATCAGGGTGGAATCCCCTTGTGGAATACCAGCGGTATCAGAAGAAGAGAGGAAGAGAACGGAGGATACATGCATGCTTCCTGGCCCACACCACGTGACACCCTGCACTTGCTCAGAACTCTGCTGGCAAGATGGCCATCACCACATGTGACCCCTCAACCCTGGTCTTCCAGAACTGCGAGCCAAAATCCACCTCTTTACTCTGTAATGGATCCAGCCTGTACGATTGTGTTACTGGCAATAGAAATGACCCAAGACAGGTTAGATACCCTAGGCGTGCGCTCTATACTTGTGACCAAAGCTGCCCATTGGGATGATGCCCACCTTTCCCGGAGAGCCTGCCCCAACAACGCCCCCTTGGTTGGCTTCCTTCCCTTCCTGTCTCCGCCCCACTCCTGTGCTGGTGTTCTCTGCACTTTCCAAATCCACTACTTGCACTTGGAACCTGATTTCAAGATGATCTGGGGAAAGCCAAATTAAGACAAATAATAATTTTCATTATTTGCTCTAGCCTCATGAATCTTTGTAAACAAGTATTGCTGGGGGAGGAAAGAGAGAAATGGGCAAGTGAAGAAGTCATGCTTGGCTGACTCCAGAGTATTGGAAGATGTCACAGGAGTTGTTTATCACATGCTGCTTGATCAGGTCACAGAAATGTGCTTTAGCAAGTCCCTGGAGCAGGAGGGGTTCTTGCTCAGTTCAGAGCCCTGACTCTACAGTCAGCTGGCTGTTCTGAGACCAGTGAGCAATCTTCCAGTCATTAATTGTCACGTATACTATTAAATTGCAATCTTCCTGCAGGTGTAGCTTGGAGAGCCTCCTCTTGAGGCTAACTGGTTGAGAAGACAGGCTCTGTCAGGTCAACCAGGAGAACATCCAGCCAAGGGCACAAAGATGCATTTATTATAAGTACAACCATGACTATCCAAAGAGGCAGAGGCTAGATTCACAAGTAATACCATCATCATAATGTCCAGAAATTGTTGTGGTATAAGGGATCTTGGCTCTTCTCCAGGAAGCCTTACCCGAGACCCTCATCTGGGCTTTGTGCTCCTCTTCCGTGAGTCCACGCCGCTCCATCTTTTCTGTATCATGATCCTTAACCTGTTGAATTGTGATGAATACATTATTTATCTTCCTCCCAAGTACACTCCTTGAAAGCATGAATGATATCTTTCACTGCTGTATCTTGGCATAAGAGAGTGGCATAAACAAAGAGAACTGGTACAGTTACAAGAAATGAGAAGAGACCCCCCCCAGAGAAAAACTGGCAAATATGTGAACAAGAATAAAGAAAAACTTTGTTTCATAATTAAAAATAAAAACAGATTTCGATATGGGTTAAGGTTTTGTGAATGCCACATTTTATACTCAGAGAAATTGGTATTCATGTGAAAAGGCAAGATAAGGCCAATTTTAGATATTCAGAGGCTCTGAAACATGCCTGTCAGAAACCTTGAAAAATTACTTTAAATTGTATGCAAAAAACAGAACAATAAGCAAAATATAAGCACATGAAACAATGTGATGTTGTAAAAAGATTAGTAGTAAGAATAAAAAAGATAAATTAATGATATTGTAAAACTAGTTTATAGACAGAATATAGTTTATAAAACAAAATACAGAATTCCAAGTACAGAATACAGACTTGGAATTGTCCACAGAGTGGTAAAATATTAATGCTTGTTAGGTTCTAAGTTAATAACAAGTGCTGTAATTTTGAGGGTAACATTAGAAAGTAGTAAAAGATTGTCTAAAAAACCAACAGATGAAGGAAAAGGAATAATAAATACTTGTAGTCAGGCATGGTGGCACATGCCTGTGATCTCAGTATTGGGAGGCTGAGACAGGAGGATCTCAGGTTTAAGGATAGCCTAAGCAATGTAGCAAGACACTCAACAACCTAGTGAGACCCTCTTTCAAAATAAAAAATAGAAAGAGCTGGGGGTGTAGTTTAGAGGTAGAATGCCCCTGGGTTCAATCCCCAGTACCACAAAAAAACCCCACAAAATCTTGATTGGTCAAAAAAAATCAAGAAAGGGAGAAAAAAGAAAAGAGAGGTAGGCTAAATACAAAATAAATAATAGGATAGCATATTTCAACTCAAATCATTAAATGTGAATATGTAGACTTAATATTCCAATCAAAAGAAAAAGATCATAAAATTAGATAAAAGACGATTGCTTATAAAAAAAGTAAGTATAAAGTATACAGAAAGATTAAAAGTAAGAGGATAAGCTACAATCATGCATACCATAAATAAGACAGATGGTTATAAGGTAGACTTTAAGATAAGGACATTACTGGCTAACTGGCTGTCATCTGGCTTAGGGAAGCTGGAAGCTGAGTGGGGGTCTTTGGAGCAGAAGCCTCTGACCATATGTCCACCGGGTGGCCACTGTCCTGTCACCCTTGCTGCTGTGGGAAGCCATGGTGTGCTGGAGTAACCGATACCGGAGCACGGAGGCACACGATGCCCTCAAGGTGGGACTCAGTGCTTGTCCTTTGGAACAGAAACTCGCATGAAACTTGCAGGACCAGCCCCGACAAGCCCACTGTCTATGATTTCAAAATCACACATGATCAGGTGTATCAGTGCACTTCCGAGGAAAGACAGTCCCTCTAAGTACAGGGGAATTAGGCTGGAAAACAGTAATATTCCGCCTCTTGATAAGATATGGAGTGGAAGATGGAGGAAATAGTGGGAGCAACTGGCTCGAGTGGACCGTAGAAGAGCCACAGCAGAGAGAAGAACAGCTTTTGGCAGCGAGGAATCCAAGGGGAGGCCCTGTAGACGAGACACTGGGCTCCTGAAACTAAGAGATGGAGCAGAGGATGGAGCTAAAGGTCCCCCCAAAGCAAACTTAATTGACTTCACAGTTTTGTGGGGAGCCAGTCACTGCTGAAAAATACTGGGTATGTCTTCACACTGCTGAAACTACCTATCAACTAAATTCTCTTTCCACCATAAAACCAATCTTTGGTGTATTAAGTGTCTACTTACCAGATGAAAAGTATCACAATATTGAATTCCTCCACTATCTAAGCTCATCCCTATTGAATATTTCTGATGGTCACCAGTATGCATCTTTGCAGGCTACTTGATTTTAGGCTACTGCAAAAATAAATGCATCTTCCAAATGTAGTGACAGTCAATAACGATCTTAGGGACCAATCATTATTTTGGGGGGGAATTTCATGATAGGTCTTTTACTTTAACAAAGACATAAGCCCACCCATACTTCATAGAGCTTTCCTTTCTTTTCAAGGGTGCCTGGAGATCATGCATAGCTGTTGGGATTTTTTTCTCCTTAAATCAGAAAGGCTCTGGACAGTCAATCAGAGCCAGAGACTCCATTGGTCTGCCCAGAGGCAATGGGGCTTGTTAATACAGACATCAGAGATGCTAGAGGGTGGCCTTATTATTGCATAGCCTATTGGAAATATTTTGATTAGCAATAACCAAACTAGTTTAGCCTGACTTAATTCAAATGTGATTCCTCTGGCAAATTCTGAGGATAAAGTTGTGCCTCTAACCCTGAACCACTCTGCTTATTCCCAAGCTCCAGGCCAGGAACCCAAATCCAGGGTTCCAGCCTCTGCTACTCCCTTCTCCTCCAAGGCTGGTTCCCTCTAATGTAACAACCTCTCTTTTTCATTGCAGTATCACTCCCAGGTATCACCTGTTCCAGAACAGAGATCTTTAAAATGAGGAGTCAATCTGAGACAACCAGGTCTCCACATCCTTCATTCCACAACCCACCCCACCAGTTTCCCTGAACCATAAATGTTATCGTCCAACACAAGTGAAAGTACTCGATTGTCAACTGGGATGACCCTGGTTGACCCACTGGCTATTTGGTATTAATTATCCATAAAACCATCCGCACTATGCCAATCACCTCCCTTGCTTTTGGCCCCTAGCTGACTTTACACCGGGGAGACTGACGCCAGAGAAAGTGACTAAACAGGTGATGATTGCTAGCCAATAATCATATGGAGGACAGAGCTTCGTCACCTCCACCAGTCCTATAATCTGTGAACATTTCAGAGTTTGGACTTCTCAATGTTAGGGATTATTTCTCTTCCTTCCTCTGGGCCAGTGCTGGGCTGGACACACAGCCCTTAGTCCATATTCCAGCCCATCCAAAGCGTTGTCTCGAATCCCAGGTTTGATTCTTCCCAGCATGTAGCAGGGAAGAAGAGAGGACAGAGTGGTGTAAGGCTCCTGCTCCTGGGTACTTTTTGCATAATAATATCAATGAATAATCCAAGTTTCCACTCCATGAAGCATTGCACCTTCAGCAGAGTAGACCAACAAAAGGAAAAGGGTAGACGGATGTTGAGAATAGGAGGCGATTCGTAACTACAATGTGCAAGGGTAAAAGCTAGTTCTATCCGCCTAATAATATAGAATCATTTTAAAAATTCATATGTGGTTAAGCCTGATTTATCTTCAGCCAATCTAATTAAAAGTCCAGTTGCAGAGCTTTCCTTCAGTGACTTTAAGTGGTCAAATCTCCTCATGGCAACCACACGGCCTTCAGTTCACAAGTAACATAATTAAAGCAAGATGCCCATTAAGGGCTGTGGAGTGCCTTAAAATAAAATCTGACTCCTCGTCAAAAAATGTACACAAAGGTATAGTGTGGCAGGAAGCAGGAAGGGAAATTTAGAACTCTGTTCTATTCTTGGCAGTGCCTCTAACCGACGGAACTACATGCCAGTCACTTAACTCCTTAGGTTCTGCACTGTGGTCTCATCTCTGAAAATACGGGGAGTACTTGGCTGGCTGCTTCCAGCAGTATTGCAAGTCGCAAAGGAGATAACACATTTGGAAAGACATAGAAACCCACAGTGCATTTATTAAATAATAAATGTAGGGCATTGTACTTAATGACTACTAATGTTGGCTATTGATGAGCATAAGGATAGTGACATTTGTAAAAATGTTGCTGGGATATCACTGCAGAGTGTGTAGAAGTGAGCCAGGTATGGTAACTGTTGAATTCCAGGATAGCATGAAATGTCAATGTTTTACTGACAGAGCAAATAGTCAAAGTGACAGAGATGGGGCAGACTAAGGCAGTAGAAAAGGTTGGTTTGGTCCCTGTGAATATAGCTTTGTAACCACACTGGTGAATCAAAGGGGAGAGAAGCCATAGGGTTTTTGAGAATGAAGAACGAGGGATGAAAGGAATGAGAGTGACAGGCAGTTCTCTGTTACTTGGGAGACAAGATCTGAGCCCCTTTAGAGAGGGTATGGAAGAAGCAGCAAGGTGGGCTGTTTTTGTGTGGGGACAAACAATGAAATAATCAAAGACTGACATGTTTATATCCAGCTTCTATATCAAACCAGTGCTCCTTGGCCCTCTAGAATCATGGAACCCTTTGCAAGTCTTAGGAAAGCCAGAGGACCCTCATCCTTGGGGGAAAGGGAGTACATACACAAGTCTATGAAGTTCTGTACCTGGATGCACAGTGTAGAGTTGGTTTAGAGACCCTGCACTAGGCTTGAAACTCCAAAAGTACAGCATCCATTATGGTTTATCTTTCTAGTATTTCTTTTTCTTTTTTTATTGGTGCATTATAATCATACATCTTGATGGGTTTCAGGGTGATAGAAGTATATATGCACACATCGGTCAATTAGCCCTCCCCCAATTCCCACCCCCATTCCTTCCCCCTTCCCTTCTTGTCCTGCTCAGAACAGTAGTTGACTTTGATATATTGGTGTATGTACATCCTGAGCATTAGGGTGTTTCCCTCTACCCCCCTCCCATCTCCCTCAATTAAGTCGCCTCCTTTACTCATCTGAGGTTTTCTCCATCTTTGTCTGGAGTCCCTCCTACACTCTATTCTCTCTGGCTTCCACATATTAGGGAGAGCATCCGACCTTTCACTTTTTGTGACTGACTAATTTCACTCAGCATAATGTTCTCTAATTCCATCCATTTCCTTGCAAATGATGTAATTTTGTTCTTCTTGATGGCTGCATAAAATTCCATTGTGTACATATCCCATAGTTTTGTAATCCATTCATCTGTTGATGGACATCTTGGCTGGTTCCATAGTTTGGCAATTGTGAATTGTGCAGCTATAAACATAGATACGCATGCATTAGTCTGGTAATTTGGTTTCCCTTCTTTTGGGTAGATGCCTTGAAGTGGTATTGCTGGGTCTTTCTAATATTTCTTCAGCAGAATTTCTGAGCTGCTCACAGAATTGACTGTTTTAATGAAGGAGACAATCTAAGGGGTTCCATTGTTTGACAAACCACTAATTGCATTTATCAGGGCTAGCCTTCTCGATCATTTATAAAGAGGGCAAGGATATTGATGTGCTAGAAGGCTGTAGGCTTCTGAACATGCCCCAGCCAAGCCCAGATTTGGCCCAAATTAACACCCCATCTTCTCATGCAGATTCCTACCTGGACTGAACCATCTTTAAACTCAAGCCCCCTAAAAGGACCACCAGGTCACTCTTGGTCTCAACCAAGACTGGAGGAACCAAGTCCCATAGGAGTCCTTTGCTATCATTTTCACCTCTAGGTCTTTGCATGGGCCATCCCTTCCACCTTCTGTAAGAGTGGGAGTGAACAGGTGTAAATGCAAACAATGAGCTTTGGGCATGTGGTTTCGCAGGCTAAGGGGTAATTCAATATGAATACAATCTTAAAGTCACATGAATCATAAAATCTCCAAATCTTAGGATTGCTCTACTCCTTGGAGGTCATTCACTCCAACTGCCTAACATTAGTGGCAGCAATAAATAGCAATAATAACATTAATACTAATATTTCCAGTAGCATCATTATGAACACAAGCAGTTGTATCTCCTTGAATACTGATGAGACTGTAGCCCGCCCTTCCTTCCTTCCTTCCTTCCTTCCTTCCTTCCTTCCTTCCTCCCTTCCTTCCATCCTTCCTTCCTTCCATCCTTTTTCCTTTCTTTCACAGAATGGTTACTTATTACACACATACACACACAGAATTCATACACTTAGACAAAGAAACATAAGACTAAAATTTGCCTACTTAAAATAATAAAGAATTGAAAGTAGTCACTATTTCCATATACTACTGGATGACCTTGAGGAAAAGACAGACAAGAATTGAAAATGATTTAGAATCATGTGCACACACACACACACACACACACACACATTTCTACCTTATTTTGTTCTGGGAAGGTAGCCAAGAGCTTTCAGCTTTTGTGCTATTATGGCCCAGGAAGAAGGGGGAGGGGTCTTAGTGACAGCTTTGTTTATAGTCACAAGGATGAAATGAAACTCACCTTTTACTATAAACCCACCTTTTACTATGACCTTACATGCCACAAAATTCTCTTAACCTTTAAATGAGGAGTCTAGATCAAACATTCAATCAAATGTTTGTTCACTTGTAAGGTGGACAAGTACTCAGATTTTCTTCCCAGAATCCTCCTCTCTACCACCACTAGAATGTTTCTAAAGTCAAGGGTTGCCTCCTTCTCTTGCCCCAGAATGTTGGCAGAAAACTTCCCTCCAACTCTGCATCCCCTGGATCCTTCCAGAGATCAAAGAGCATTGGGGTGCACATGCTGTCCAATATTCACTCTAAAAACATCTCCCTGCAAGACTGGATCATACCACCTGGCCCTTTACTGACAGGCATGGCCCAGTTGTCATAGATGTGGGCCATGTAACTCATTTTTCTAGTTCATGTTTTTTTACTATAGACAAAGTGTCGGGGAATGGCTCAGGCATCACATTATTGTCAAATCTCATGTAAAAGGCTGACACATTCTTCCTCAATGTCAGTTTATGAAGATGGCAGAAAATTATCTGCTAGATGTAAGGTGTGCATGGATCTGTATAAACATATGTCTGGGGGTAATTTCTGATGATGGGGAGGCATCCTTTCCCATAAAGGAATAGTCTAAAGCAAGTAGAAAAGTTCATGTAGTCCATGTGGAGACAGTTGCTCTGTTCAATTATATCTTACCTGACGTTTTGCTATGCTACCCACAAGGTATTTCACCCATGCATTAGCATTTCCAGGTCTCACCTTTTCCTCCCCATAGACTTGTGAGGCCAGCACTCCTTCACATGTTAAGGATGCAGTATCTCAGAAAGGGACTCTGTGGCAGACGCTGCTTGCTGTTTACCAAAATTCTATTTCTTCTTGGGCATACAGGTAGCCTACACTTCTCATCCTTCCTTTCAGTCAGTTGTAGCCATGTGACTAAGTTCCAATCAATAGAAGGTGAGTTGATGTGTGCCACCTCCAGGCCTGCCCCATAAAAACCTCCCACACGTGATCCTCTTTTCCCTTCTAGCTAATGGGATGGTCCCCATCCCCCAGGCAAGCTTGGAAGCCCCATATGAAACATGGGTCCCTAAAGTGACTGTGTGAAGCAGAGAAACGCGCACACACACATATACACACACACACACACACACACACACACACACAGCCAATCTGGAATCTCTCTGGACTTTTCTTTGATTGAGAAATGAATGCCTAAGTGTTGAGTGGTTACATGCTTGAAACATTTTGTTACCACAATCTATTCTAGCTAAATGAGCATAAAAATTGTACCATTAAGTGGGATGCTGCCATATTCAAAAGATCAAAATTATATAAGATTGTCCTAACCAGGCAACAGTGGTGGGGTAACTCATATGGCAGGAGGAAAGATATAGGCCTGGGTTGTACAATAGCAAAACATTCATTAAAATGAGAGTTCAGTAACATGGAAGGTAGACCACATGCATGCTGAGTCATTGGCTTTAAAGGAAATATTGAAATAATCCAAAATGATAGTATATATTGGTAGTTGCTGGGTTCAGCAAGGTATTACAATATTATGGTTAGATATAGTATATCCCCTGAAGATTACATGTATTAATGTTCAGAGCTGATATAATTAAGTCGTGGGGTTGTAATCTCATCAATAGATAAATCCACTGTAATGGATTTACTGGGTGGTAACCTAGGCAGATGGGATGTGACTAGAGAAGGTGGGTCCCTGGGTGTGTGGCCTTGGGCCTGTGCTTTTGTCTTTGAACCCCTTTTGCCTGTTTGAGCTCTCTTGCTTCTGGCCCCCATGATGTGAGAGCAGAGCCCTTGCTCTCTCCCTTTCTCTGCTTCCCACTGCCACATGTCCTGAGCTCTGCAAACCCCACCTCAAATGAACTGAACCATGAAATATCCAGAACCTGTGAGTAAATAACTCTTCCTTCCTCTAAGTTATTATGTGGTCAGACTAATTGGGTCACAGCAGGGAGAATGTTGACTGAGACATAAATTGGTATCAGGGAAATAGGGTCACTACTATTTCTAAGTCTGACCATGTAGATTATGAGTCTTTGGGACTGGTTTGTGAGAGGAAGTTGGATGGGCCAGAATGTGGCTAGAAAGGTGGACAGTAGAAACTGTGTACAGGAGGTTTCAGAGGACAAAGAGAACTCCATAGGAAATGGAGTAGAGGCCACATGTGTTACATTCTGGCAAAGAACTTACTAGCATTTTGCCCATATCCTGAAACTGTGTCAGCTGAATTTAAAGATGTTGGACTGATTAAGCTGGCAGAGGAAATCTCAAAACAGCAAAGTATCCAAACTGCATTATGGATATTAATGTCTGCATTCAGCCAATTGTACAACAAATTTCAGAAGCCAAAAGCAAAGCAGACAGACTTTAGAGATTTGCAGTTTGGCCAGAAAGACATGTGTAGAGCTGGGACCCAGAGAGATGGTGCTGTGAAAGAAAGTAAGATGGCTAAAGGGAAGTCAAGTGTTTTGCATAGGAATAAAGAAAGGAATGTGGTTCAGGCAGTTTAAGCCTAAGTGTGGAACCATGGAAACAAGGGCCCAGCAGTGGTGGCTGTGATTGAAAAGAGCCTGGTGGTAGCAGCCAGGATTGAGGCAGGCCCAGTGGCAGCTGTGATTGAAAAGGGCGTGACTATCTTTCCTGCTAGTGATTGATTTGGGTGCTCACATAACACTGCCTTTGCTGGGAAAAAGACATCATAGAGACTTCCCCCCAGATTTCAAAGGAAGGCCTGGGAAGCTAGGCAATGTGTAGCAGGGTCAGAATCCAGCAAGCAGGACCAAAAGGGGCAATTTGTGAAGCTGTGAGGGTGAAGCTGAGGTTGCAAGAAAAAACCCCAAGATTTAGAAATGCCAGAAACATGGAACAACCATGAGGAAAAGCTGCAAGCTGCAAGCCATGGAGCCCAGCTGGAAGAGAGAGTATGCCACCAACTGCAATCAACCAGGCCACAGGGGCAGGGCTGCTAAGGCCCCTTGGAGATCGCATCTCACCACCATGTGCCCTGGATGCCAGAAATGGAGCTGTAGGATCAAATTCCTGCCCTGCTGCTTTGGCCCCATTCCCTCTTTCTATGGCCTCATTCCTTCCTTTTGGAATTCAAATGTTTACTCCATGCCATTGCATATTGGATGCATGTAACTTGCTTTTTATTTTCTTTTACAGGGGCTCACAACCAAGGTTCACCTTGAGTCTCAGAGGAGACTTTGGACTTTAGGACTTTTGAGTGATGCTGGAACTGTGAGAGACTAGGGAACTCTTAGGGATGGATTAAATGCATTTTGTATTCTGAAATGGACATGAACTCTTCAGAGGCCAGGAGTGGAATGTTATGGTTAACTATAGAATGTTACCTGAAGAATACATGTATTAATGTTCAGATTTGATATAATTAAGTCATGGGGGTTATAATCTCATCAGTAGATAAATCCATTGTGATGGATTTACTGGGTGGTAACCTAGGCAAATGGGGTGTGACTGGAGAAGGTGGGTCCCTGGGGGTGTGGACATATGGACTGTGCTTTTGTCTTTGAATCCCCTTGCTTGTTTGAGCTCTCTTGCTTCTGGCCTCCATGATATGAGAGCAGAGCCCTTGCTCTCTCCCTTTCTCAGCTTCCCGTCACCATGCCCTGAGCTCCACAGACTCTGGCCTCTCATGGACTGAACCACAAAATCTCCAAAAATTGTGAGCAAATAAACCTTCTTTCTCTAAGTTGTGTGGTCAGTTGTTCTGGATTATAACAGTAAGAATGTTGACTGAGACACACAGGATTACAAGAAAGAGATAAGCTCAAGCAAGTTTGTCTGGTTTACAAGCCAAGACTGAATGGAATAGGGAAAGTTTAGAGATTAAGGTCTTAGGGTGTTGGAAAGACCTATTGCTTCTGAAGCCTAATGGTAAGAGATAAGATCACTGTCCCCCCATTCCCTAAAGGCCTTAAATAGCAAAATCTCATTAGGGCTTCTCACTAAAACAAAAAGACTATGATCTGTGACAAAGGTCAGGTTAAGAACCTGTTCATTCAGTTGATCTCAGTCTACATGTGTTACATTGAGCAAAATTAAAAAAGGGGGGGGATTGAGAGCAAAGAAATAAAGCAGGCTTGAAGAATATGTTTGATGATAATATATGTGTTGCTTCTAATGCATGGGAACAACTGGAAGGAAATTGAAGAGAAGCCTACCATATTTTTAAAGCGATTGTCAGAAAACAATGAGGCTGGCCTAAAAAGCTTGCAAGAGTGGGCAAATTCTGTGAACGTTCTACTGCCCCCTTGAGAACTGCATTGTCCCTGGCTCCCCATGCAGATGGTCAAGGAAACAGCTCCTGCCAGATGTAGGACAGAGTCTTTGAAAGCCTGCTTGGGAGGAGCCTCTCTGTGTGGGTATGTGACTGCTGAATGTTTTCTTTCCTCTTTCACCTGGGAACTCTCACTCTAGTTTTCTAGTTCCATTGTATAGGGTAAAGTTTCATTCTCTTTTCATGTGATACCCATTAAGAGAAGCAAGGCAGGCATATGTCTTAGATCATTCGGGCTATTGTAACAAAATGCCATAAACCAGGTGGCTTATATAAAACAGAGATTTATTTCTCATATTGTGTAGGTTGGGAAGTCCAAGATCATGGTGCTGGCAAGTGTGGTGCCCAGTGAGGGCTCTCTTGCTGGTTCATTGAAGGCGACTTCTCACCGTGACCTCCCACGGTGGAAGGAGTGGGGTGACTCTGGAGGCTCTTTTATCAGGGCACTAATCCCATTCTTGAGGGCTCCACCCTGGTGACCTAATCACCTATTAAATACTTTACCTCCTAAGACCATCACCTTGAGGATTAGATTTCAACATACAAATTTCGACCAGAACACAAACATTCTACCCACAGAGGTATTTTTATTCCCAGTATATTAGGGAAGAAACCATACTCAGGTTACGGCCATGGTTATAGTTTTGGCTCTACTATCCCCAGATATCTTGTCAGTTCAGTTATAAGGAGCTAAAAATTGTTATTTTCAACTAGCGACATGGGAATTCTATTCCATAAGAGTCTCTACATTCAGGTGCTGCTACAATCAAACTCTCCACAATGGCACCAAAACACCCAGGTGGCTGGCTGACTGGATTTTGGACAAAATTCACTGCACTGATTTTACTGCCACAAGTCTTGACATCATTGTCCCAAATACAGATTGTATCCGGAACCCCCAAGCCAATGGCCAATTTGCACAATTCATTCTTCGGATCAACCAATTTGATAGGAGTAAAGCTGACTCAAATTAAATTTCACCTTTTACTTCTGCTTGTGCCTGGGGAAATTGTTGCTCTCTTCCTTC
The DNA here is from genome assembly GCA_004027185.1 of Glis glis. NCBI lineage: Eukaryota > Metazoa > Chordata > Mammalia > Rodentia > Gliridae > Glis > Glis glis. The sequence continues at coordinate 4,287 of PVJS01013117.1, read as the reverse complement.
CTTATCCTCCCTCCATGGCTGCTTCAAATGCATGATCTGGGACAAATCTAGTTTGAGGGAGAGCTGTGAAGTTGCTGAGATGTATTTCCTGTGCTTTTCTGCTTTTCCTTTTGCATGCAAAAATACTGCTCATGTCCTCATGTCTCTATGGAAGCCTTATTAAAGAGATTCAAGTAAATAATTTGTCTTTGGGGGACTGGTTTCAATCTCATAATTACCTTTGGACAAGAAACAGATTCTTTTAGCTGAGCAACTCATCCAAACAATAATTAAAGTTGACGTCAAGCACTTGGTTAGAAATAGGGACTAATATAAAAGGGCAGAAATCCTTCCGAGAGATTTAGTGGAAGGTTAAATTCTCCAGGCTTATGACAGTAAGTGGCAGTGAAATGTTAGGTTGAGGAGTGTGTGAGGTGACACATTACTGTCCTACAGGACACATACTGGGCTATAGGACATGTATGTCCTTTGTAGAGTCTGGACCATGCACTATCACTAGCAGAAGTCCAACAAAGTTTCATTTCCTTGAATAACCCTTGGGAGAGCCTGTTAGATGATGGTCCATTGTAACATTGAAGGACAGTCATTCTTTTGCCTTATTTCCAAGTTTTGGATAATTTTTCACAATAACTATTTAATCACATCCCTTCTAAAATAAGGAATATAATTATTATAAGATAAAATCTTTAGTTATACAAATTATGCTAAGCGACAATTAACTAGTCTCTAAACTTAGACTCTAAAGGTGTAGGCTCTTTTCAGTCTGCAAACCAGAACCTGGTGGACCCAGGCTTCTTGAAAATTGGTGCATGCTGCAGGCATCCGGTCTCAGCCTCCCTAGGGGTAGGGACACGAGGCTTCTGTTCCGCAGAGCCAAGAGGGCCCTCTGTCATGGTCTCTGAGCCTTGAGCAGCCTGGAGTGGAACCTAAGTTGCCGCCCTGTGAGGTCTCCTGACTTCTAGCTCAGAACATAAGCCATGTTCCCATGGTCCCCTACCCAGAATCCCAGCCTCAAGCCAGCTCCAGAAGTGTGGTTGTCCCCAAAAAGACTGTCCTTACCCAAACCAACTCAAACCTCCTAGTCCTCTTCAATGCCATATAAGGGCTCCAATGATGACACCCACCACTCTCCACTTCTCGAAGGCTTTCCTCTCCTTCCTCTTCCCTCCTATGCTTCTCTCCTCTTTTTTTTTTTTTTTTGCTTCCATTTCCCCTGGCTTCTTTCTCTTCCTCTCTACCCCTCCTTTCTCTCCAAGTCTTTCACATTTGGCCCTCTCTCACATGCCCCTCTCATTTGAGATAAAACCTGTGGTTCCCCTCTGCCTGAAACACCATTCCCTTCAATCTTCCCTGGGCTAATTCCTACTGTCTCAGATTTCTGCTTAAGCCTCATATTCTCAGAAAGAACTCCCCCTGCCCTCGCTCCACCACCCCAAATCTAAATTCAGTCTCCCTTTTATTCTGCCTTAGAATGGCCAGTTCTCTGAAACTAGAGCAATTGCCACTAGTGTTACGTAAATACACATGTGTACATGTATTTGCCTACTATCTGCAGACACCACTTAGAGGAGAACCTGGTGGCTGGACTGCACCTGGGTTTTCAACTGCACTCTGTTCTCTGTTCCAACCACTGTGGGAAACCCACCTCACCTGTCACATTACTGTCTTTCCAAATAGATTCCTCAAAGAACCATTCCGAAGAAAAAGCAAACTTTTAAGATATTACTAAACTCATCATCACTCATACATGAAGGTGGGGATGAGTTCAGATTGACCTTCAGATCTGTGGATCCACAAAAGGAAGGAGATGAGCACAGGTGAGCCATAAACCACACCCAACTGGACAAGGCAGAGGTAGAGATGCACCTTCACCCAGCAGTCTGTGACCACCTCACACGAGGTGGCTCCTTTGAGTCTTTGACCAAAGGGACTGCTCATTTGGAGTCCATGTCAAGCCAGCCCCAGATGCCTATAAATAATAACACCCAGAGCTCAAGGATCATCCTTCCCTGCTTAGTGGCTGTGGCTTGTTTGCCAAGTATTCCCTCTGCCAGTGAGCGCTGTGAAATGGCCACTACTGGCCAGACCCCCTCTCTGGTGTCAGTTTGTTCATCCTTTGCTTCAGGAGAGGCAAAGGGGAGCCTTGTTCCCTCTGTGGCCCCGAGGGAGCTGGTGACCAGTGTGTCTGGAATGGTTAGAATCAGCTCAAATGAGAGAGACAGAGAGAGAGAGAGAGAGAGAGAGAGAGTTTGCCTTTGGGTTAGATTTTGTTTGTTTTTAAAAAAGGAATCTGGGAAAGTCACCAAGAATTCTATTTAAAAGAACTTTTCCTAAAGGGGCACCTCAAACCTAGTTCTCACAGCACAGGAAAATGACCCTAAAGGTAGCCTTTGCACACCCCACCCCCTCCTGCCCTGGATTTTATCCTCTGATGAGCAAAAAGGCCACCTTCTTGTCTGTTTTCGTGTTTGTGGGGTTTCCACATGGAGAATTTTGCCCTTTCTTTGCTTGTCTCAGTGCAATGAAAACAAGGCTTTTCTCTTGGGCCCTGGGATGGTCACCTTCCTTTATGCAATGCAGATGTGTTGTTTTTGCAAATATAAAGGGGATGGAATGGAGGCGTCAGAGCCTTGACCCCTGCAGCTCAGGAGGGGAGCAGGAGCAGGGAGGACCTCAGGCCCAGGATGGGAGAGAAGCTGGAGCCCAGCAACACCACTGCTGCTCTATCAACATTTGGCACAGAGCACAGGCGCGGAGCAAGAATTTATTCAAGTTCAACTTCTGTCAAGTGACTGCTTTTGGGCTGCAGGGCAGCATTCCCAGAGGGAGGAGAGGGCTGCTCTGAGGCTGGGGCTCCAAGGAGGCCCCAGGGGCCTTCTGAGGGTCAGCATGAGGGGGCTAGCCTGTCGCCCTGGAGTGTGCCAGCCCAGCAACATCCAATTAAAGCTCTGCCCCTCACCCGCTCAGTGCTGTGACCAGGGGTACACAAGTTTGAGAGCTGATTCTCTGAGGCTGTGTAGTCACTCCCCGGCACCCCCTCCCTAGGGCCTGTTTTTCTGAGTTGGCAGCATTAGGGCAAATAAAAAATCCTATGTTGGTGGACTAAAAAAAATATAATTTTGTTAAAATGAATACACTACCAAAGTGCTATGCCTGTAATTCACAGAGAATTGATTCCAGGATCTCCGCGGATTCCAAAATCTGTGGATGTTCAAGTCCCTTATATAAAATGGTGTAGGCCGGGCGTGGTGGCGCACGCTTGTAATCCCATTACTTTGGGAGGCGGAGACCAGAGGATCCGGGTTCGCGGCCACCCTCAGCTCTCTCTCTCCCCCCCCCCCCCTCTCTCTCTCTCTCTCTCTCTCTCTCCTTAGTGAGGCCCTCCGCAACTTCGTGAGACCCGGTTTCAAAATAAAGTATAAAAAAATAGGGCCGGGGGCGTAGCACGGAGGTAGAACGCCCCCGCGTTCAATCCCTGGTACCGCAAAAAAAATTTAAAAAAATAAATAAAATGGTGTAGTATTTGCATATAATCTGTGTACGTTCTCCTGTGCTGTGGGTTGGGTTTGGAACGTCCCCCTAAAAGCTCGTGTTTTGATGGCATGTCCCCAATGCTGTGAGGTTCAGAGGTGGGCATGGCTAGAGCAGGTGAGGCACTGGGGGCGTGGCCTTGAGGACTGTATCTGTCCTTGGCCACTTCCTGTCTCTCTCTGCTTCCTGGCCACCATAAAATGAGAGTGGCTTTTCCTTCTTCGCCATGCTCTGAGGCTCTCCCATAGGGTGGTTTTTGCCTTGGAGCCGACCAACCGTGGATATAACCTCTGAAATTGTGGCCAAATAGGCCTTTCCTCCTCTAAGTTGTTCTTGTTCTTGTCAGTTATTTTGGTCACAGCAACAAGAAAAACTAATACATCCTGTATACTTTTTTTTTTTTTTTGCGGTACCGGGGATTGAACCCAGGGGCATTCTACCTCTGAGCTACACCCCCAGCCCTATTTTTTATTCTTTATTTTGAAACCGGATCTCACTAAGTTGCGGAGGGCCTCACTAAGTAGCTGAGGTTGGCCGCAAACCCGGATCCTCCTGTCAAAGCCTCTCAAGTACTGGGATTGCAAGCCGGGTGTGTCACCACGCCCGGCTATCCTGGATACTTTTTTTTTTTTTTTTGCGGTACCGGGGATTGAACGCAGGGGCATTCTACCTCCACGCTACATCCCTGGCCCTATTTTTTTTTATGCTTTATTTTTTTGAAACCGGGTCTCACAAAGTTGCGGAGGGCCTCACTAG
>PVJS01013116.1:0-42625 GCA_004027185.1 Glis glis | reverse complement strand
TTTTTGCAGTACCGGGGATTGAACCCAGAGGCGTTCTACCTCCGCGCTACACCCCCGGCCCTATTTTTTATACTTTATTTTGAAGCTGGGTCTCACAAAGTTGCGGAGGGCCTCACTAAGGAGAGAGAGAGAGAGAGAGAGAGAGAGAGAGAGAGAGAGCTGAGGCTGGCCGCGAACCCGGATCCTCCAGTCTCCGCCTCCCAAAGTATTGGGATTACAAGCGCCGCCCACCTCTATAATGTGCTTTTTTTTGTACTGAGGATTGAATCCAGAAGCATTCTACCTCTGAGCTACACCTCCAGCCCTTTAATTTTTTTTTATTTTGAAACAGGGTCTCATTAAGTTGCTGAGGGTCTCACTAAGTTCCTGAGACTGGCCTCGGACCTGGGATCCTCCTGTCTTAGCCTCCCAAGTACTAAGATTACAGGCATGTACCAGCATGCCCAGCTTCTGTTAGTGTCTACTATTACATTTCTTTTTCAAAAATTTCAAAATCCCTTTTTCCCCTTCTTATTTTTCCTATAAAGTCATAGAATTGTTTTATCAAGTGACTTAAAAATCTTATTGTGCATTTAGTTTGGATAGCATTAAACTTTTAACTTGAATCTCTTCACTTTGTCCCAACAAATTCTTTCCCAACCTCTAAGTATTTTCCAGAGGCACCCCGTGGATAGTAGCAACACTGGACATAAAATATGTGGTGGGAACTCAGAGGTTTGTAAGTCGGAGACTGACTGCATTCAAGTATTAGAAAACTGTCATTTAGGCAGCCTGGAGTGCTGGCGCACACTTGTAATCCCAGTACTTGGGAGGCTGAGACAGGAGGATGGCAGGTTCCCAGCCAGCCTCAGCTACTTAATGAGGCCCTCTGCAACTTAGTGAGACCCTGTTTCAAAATAAAGAATAAAAAATAGGGCTGGGGGTGTAGATTGGAGGTAGAATGCCCCTGGGTTCAATCCCCAGTACCACACACACAAAAAAAGAATATAAAATAGGGTGGGGGTGTAGCTCAAAGGTAGAATGCCCCTGGGTTCAATCCCCAGTTCCGCAAAAAAAAAAAAGAAAGTTAAACTGTCATTTAGGGTTTTTGACTATTGAGCATACGACGTCATACAAGTTTTCACTGTTCTCTTAAGTAGTCCTTTGCCATTTCATTCCAGTCTGTGTTCTGAGCATTAGATACGAATGGTCAGGTACCAGGATTGATACTCTTTGCGTCATCTTCCCCTTTTTTACAATTGACTTACTATATTAGATTGGAGACTTCAAGTTTTCCTTTTTAAACTGTGGAGAGTAATGTCTGTCTTTGGAGGATTTTAGGAGATTCATTTTGTAAAGTGTTCCAAACCACAAAATGGATTATTACATTAACTACCTGTATCTCAGGTGATCTCAGGTGAGTCACTTAATCACGTGATCTCAGGTGAGTCACTTAAATGCTCTGATTTTAGGTTTTCTCATCCGTAAAATGGGTATAGTAATACATACATGCAGTAATAATGTAAAGATGCCAGTTAACAGCCTCTATGTAATCACTCAAGAAACAGGATGGGCTGGGCGTAGTGGCGCACGCTTGTAATCCCAGTACTTGGGAGGCAGAGACCGGAGGAACCCGGTTTGCAGCCAGCCTCAGATAGTTAGTGAGGCCCTCCGCAACTTCGTGAGACCCGGTTTCAAAAATAAAGTATAAAAAATAGGGCCGGGGGTGTAGCTCGGAGGTAGAATGCCCCTGGGTTCAATCCCCGGAACCGCAAAAAAAAAAAAAAAAAAAGAGTGTCTTTCCGTAGCTCTCTTCCTTCCCTCTACCTGTTATCTATTTTGTCAGTCCTCTGCTCCTTTGGTTACATAATTTCCCGTCCTAAGGGAGTTTCTAAACGTCTCCCCTGGCTTGGTATGTAAAGCCAAATGGTGAGAGAATAAAAATATGGCAAACATTTTGTAAGCAATCTAGTATTAAATTAATCGACATTAAATTAATCGCAAATCATTTTAATAGTAGTAAGTGAAGCTAAGGAGGTATTCATACCCTTCCTTTATAAAAATAAATGGGGTTTAGAAAATGATCACTTTCTAAGTTATTAATGATTAATATAGAGCAATAATTTGGGTGTTGACCTTAAAGACTTATGTATAGAGTGTCTATTAGTACCAAGTGGTAATTCTAAGTATAAATGCTGACCATGTCACCTTAGAGCCAAAATCATTGATTAAACAGGCACGTCCAACATTAAAGTGTGTGTGTGCTTAATTAAAATTGATTTTAGAAGAATTCTCCAACTACTGTTCCTTCTGCTCAACATTATTTTTTTTATTGTGAAAACGACGTAACATGGAGGTACTGTTTAGGTTAAATCATATATGTGGAGAAGTATCTAGTTTTATATTTTCTTTCCAAGACCTAATAACTTATACATCTACTTTGTGTCTTAATTTTATTTTATCCTGGGAAAGTCTTCCTAGTATTCATCATTCAGTTGGAAATTTATCTAAAGCTCCTAAATGTCACAGGAGCACTCAGAGCCTTGAGTATGGGATGTGGAGAACAAATTTGAGAAAAATAATTCCTTGCCCTGCATCACATTTTTTTTTCATTGCAAAATGATATTCCATGTGCTAATTCTGTCATCTGCTGTGAGGGCCCTCCTTGGCGCAGTGAAAACTCTGTTCACGGAAGGAAAGGCAACTTCATGTGCATGTGAACATTTCTACTTCACTCAGCTGAGGATTCTCTCTAGAAATAAGATAGAAATATCATTTTTTTATTCTAAAAAAGAAAAAAAGGGAAAGGGGTTAAGAAAAAGGAAAACAGAATTTTCAAAATTCAGTTGATTTCCAGCCACAGACCTGATTTCTTGCACTAACAGTTTCAATACTGTATTTATTGATGTACATAGTATAATTAGTATCTTACAGACAACAACCATCCATCTCTTCTGATAGGTGGAAACTACCTTCAAATGATAAAGGAACTCCTTTCTGACACAAATGTTCTCTGCCTTTGAAAGCTAGGTAGAAATATGCAGCATGATTTGCTTCAGCCTATCATTTACATTAAGACCCATCTGATTTTACACGCACACACACACACACACACACACACACACACACACACACACACACTTTTTTGGTAAACACTTCAGTTGAGTAAACTAGGTCAGTTTTTCTTTTTTCTTTCTTTCTTTTTCATTTTTCTTCTTCTTTTTTTTTCTGTTATGTGTGTGGTGCTAGGGATTGAACCCAAGGGCGTTCTACCTCTGAGCTACACCCCCAGCCCTATTTTTTATTATTTATTTGGAAACAGGGTCTTGCTAAGTTGATGTGAGCCTCACTGAGTTGCTGAGGCTGGTTTTGAACCTGCGATCCTCCGGTCTCAGCCTCCCAAGTACTGGGATTACAGGCGTGCACCACCGCAACCAGCTTTTCTTTCTTTTTATTTTAGATTGTCCCAACAATATTCTCAGCTCACTCACAGGTTAATCATCATACAATGATGTCAGCCAAAGCCAGTGCTGACAAGGAAATGGGAGGCTTGTTCAGGAGAGAAGTGAGTAAATACCCAAGAGAGGGATCAAACAGCAAGCACGCGCTTTTCATAAAGAGAAAAATTGCTAAACGAGAAAAAAGGCTTAAGAATAAGTTTGACAGAAAACTTGCACAATCTAAAAAGATGTGCAGATGGGAAGATTCTCATAGAAGAGGCATTTGGGAACACGCCAGCCCCACGTCCCACCGGCCTCAGAAGTTTGCCTTCGGGCAGATGCAACTCCTAAAGAGGTTTCTTCCTTCCCTAGTTTGAGAGAACAAGTGAGAATGTTCCAGCCGGGGTCCGTGAGACACCTCTAGCCGATTGTGGTGTCCCTGAGTAATGCACACTGTTGGTGGTAACCGTGCTAGAATAAAACAAAATGTGAAAACAGTGTGCTGTTTTTAACTGCCACGTTAAAAAATAATTTGAGATTGTGTGTGTCTTTTCTGAATACTCAGTTACCACATACCACTGTTTCATAGCTTTCTTACAATAAAAGACTCCCCGTTTGTTGGAAGTAAACTTTATTTTAGAGTCTTGGGGGTGTCCATGTGAACTTTCCAAATTAAAACTGGATACAGGTACCTTTTCTCTTTAACAGATTGGGATCCATTAAATCCCACCACAGACAAATCCTATTAAAAAAAAAAGTGGGTATTGTTTCAGATAGAGGAGCCAGCTTCCCCATCAGTCACGGGAGCTGTGGGTCCCCCGGTAGAGTCATGATTTTAGCGAGAGTCCTGTGGGAGACCTGTTTATGAAAGTGGCATTCGTGATTCAGACATGAGCTCCGCGTGCCAGCTTCAGAAAGTCAAACAGATGTTTCCTCGTTTACTGCAGCACAGCTCAACACTTATCCCAGGAGGAACATCAGAAGAGGCTGGGGATGGGCACAATTCTGTCAGCCACAACCACAAGAAAATAGAGATAGAGGGTGTGTGAGTGTGTGTGTGTGTGTGTGTGTGTGTGTTAAATTGTGTGTGTCATACACTGGATTAAATATAAGTTTATATTTTGCTTTATTTAAGATAGAATGATTCATCTATAGAACATTTTATCCTCCACCTACATTTCCTTTTTTATTCTCTTTCCTCTTTGCCTTTCCTGGGAAAGTTCAGTGTCTTTGATGCGTCTCTTTGGAGTACAGCTTTTGTGCTTTTCAGTTTTTCTTTGGATGAATAGGTGGTTTGAGAGCCAGCTTAGCTCCTGATTTGTTTTGCAAGAATAATAAGACCAAAAGTTATTTTTTTAAGTCATATACCAAAACAAATGCATACCAAAAAAGCAAATAAAATGTATTTTGAATTTCATACACTATGGTAATGTGGCCAGGGAAGTATGCTCATTGAATGGATTATAAAGAACTGGGTAGCAGATAGTGAGAAACAACTTTGCCTTAAGCCTGAACTAACATTAGGTAAGACATGGTAAGACTTTTTTTTTTTAAAAAAATCCTGATCTGGTTATTTAAAAAAAAATAGTATTGCTGTTTTTAAGCTACAGATCAAATGCTTTAGAAAATACCCCCCAAAATCAATTTTAAACATACCCATGTTTTTGTTTGGGGGGCACATATTAAATGTAATCGTGCCTAATTCTAAACTACAGCCCAATTTTTAGGTTGTATTTTTTGGGGTAAGAGTAAGGGCTGATCTGATGTCTCTTACTTCTTTTGAATTCCCCTAGCCCCAGGCCCTAGACCAATGGAAGGGTTGCGGCTGGTTTAGGAGGTTCTCTGTGGACGTACATCTCTGTCTCTCCCTTTCAGACACTCTCCTTTGCGCTCCTCTCTTGCTCTGTACAAACGCAGAGTGGTGTCTGTGTTTCAGGAAAAGAATGTGTGTTAAAAGAACTAATGGTCCGACTGTCCATCAGGCTGGGCAGCAATGGGGGTCATCTGGCGGTCAAAACCAAATAATTTCAGCCTGTTCCTAAAGCCCCTGAAGCTGTTGACTGGATGGCTGGAGTTCACCGCCTCTTGTTGCTTCTGTATCCTCAGAAACCTGGGAGTTTTATTTTTGGAGGCAAGAACGAACATATTTTCTCCCTAGCAACTGTGTGTGCACAGCGCCTACCAGTCAGCGGTTACTCAGGTTAGCTCGGCTGAAGTACATAGTCTGAGCTCCTGGATACACGTCTGCCCTGAATAGACAATAGACCAGCTTCTGAGCCTAGACACTCCCAAAATATTGGAAGAGTCTGAACATTGGTGCTTGTTTGAAACTCATTATTACACAGGAAATTTAAATATTTAAAAATAGAAAATATTTCCTCTGCTTTTATAAAAAGACCCAATATTCTTAATGTGAAACTCCCCACGGGCACATATATTAAGGTGACTTCCAAGTTTCCGCATTCGTATGGAGCAGATGGGAATGGAAGTGGTTTCGGAGTGCTGACAACTCCATTAAAAATGTTTTAAAATCCATAATCCATAAATCTGAACCACATATTGGTTATAGTCACAGCCCTCAGTATTTCCCATACCCTATTTGTGAACACCGCCACCTGCTGGTGGTTAATGACAAGAGCTTACTTTCCCAAAGAATTGATCCAAAAGTCTGTATTAAACAAAATGTAAATGTTTTAAAGTAGGTAGGTCTTTGGAAATATATTCACTGCGTCAGTTTGAAACATCCTAGCCACAATTAACTCACCAAAACTTCTTTAAAGGCATTAGAAAAAAATTGCTCATGGAATGTTGTTTTGAAATGGAAGCTGTTCTTGATTATCTCGTAGCCTCAACTTCTTTCTCCTTGCCCACAACATTTCAGAATGATGTCAGAAGTATCCAGATCTTTTAAGTTTGAGTTTCATTCCTTCTGATTCTTTTGTCTGTACCCACTTTCTAAAAGAAGTATGTGCAATGAACTATCTAAATATGGAAAAAGAGGCGGGGCAGGAAAGCCTGGATGATCCACAGGCTGAATAATTAAGCATTGACTTCTAAAGATTATGTCTGATTGAGGGATTTACCACCCTTATTTTGGCAGTGACTCATAAAACATATGTTCACAAAATCTGTTTTATGGGCTCTTTAACAGGGTAAGAAATTTTAAGGGTTCAATAGAAAAGGAAAATCAAATCGTCATGCAATGAGATTACAATATACATTGTTTCTTTTAATTGTTCAAGTCTTTCCTCATCAAAGAGAAATGTGCTATAATACTTTATAATCAAATAAACTAAAATATAATGTCACTATTGCCCAATACTGTGTGATAGAATTTTATGGATTAAGGTAATCCAAAACCGCAGTTTTCTAACTTTAAAAATGTGCTATTTTTATTCTGAAGCTGTGCTCTTTTCTGACATTCTTAAAAATGCACCCTCGTCCAATTTTAATAAATACATTTAGCCAGATCACTTTTATGATCTCTTTGTTATCTTGTCCCACTTGAAATATACTGGTTTGGGGCCAGATTTGGACAAGAATCTCCTCTTAAATTTTTGCTCCTAACCTCCTGACGCTCGGAGCTGTCCCGCAGGGGATGGTTCTCTCTGACCCTCCAATGTGAGAGGCTGGACACCCCTGCTAGTCTCTCCATCTTCTTTGTGGGCAGTCACACTCCTAGTATTTCTAGATGTTTACAGCTTTCTTGTTTCAATATGTTCACTATTTCAGGCAATTAAAGTTGCGGGTCTTTGGCAGCAAGAAAGGACCCCTCACTAAAACCTGGTTGTACTTCCATAGCCTGGCGCTGAGTTTTATACGCTATCTGGAAAAGAACTAAATTGATGTAATGTCTTTCTGAGAGGAAGAATGACTTCCAGAGACTTTCTCTCTCAGGGGAGCTTTTAGAAAACTTTTCCAATATTCTTTCATTGTTTGTGTGGGTTCCCCCTCCCCCAGCATAAAACCAAAGAAACCTCTAATACCATAAAGGAAAGAGGAATAGAAAGGGTGGAGGAGAGCCACACCAAATCTCTTTTGATGATGGAAACCTAAGTCACAAACTCTATTCAATCAGTGTAAGAAATTTCTCCCTTAATTTGAAAAGTCCGGGTTCAGGATAGCCCTTGCTTTTGGAGTTTTATACTTTGCCCCCCCCCCCACCAACTTCCTTCTCTGATCACCGCTCCCGGGCGGGACTTACGCCCCTGCCGCTTACATTTAAAAGGTCACCAGGACATTGAGGAGTTCCCTGCAGGCTCCGCCCACCACGCGCTCTGTAAACACATCCTCTCCGGGTCTTCAGCTGTAAAACGCCCCCTACTGTTTCCAGGAGGCCAGTTCACCACAGAGGTTCAGGCCGGCTTCGCTGGCAACCAGGCCCACTTTGTAGCTCCCAAGGACTCCCGGGTATATACCCGCGGATAAAGCTCGACACCACATTTCTTCTTAAGGCTGCATACAGCATGCCTGTGTGCCACCCTTCTCTAGGTCAGCAAAACAGAATTCTTACTGTCTGCAGCACTGAAACGTCATATTGTGAGAGATGGCTTCAAGAGATCCTTTCAACTAAGTCAGATAAACACGGGAAGCATTCTCTCCTCGGAGAGCAGAGCCCCCCAAATTGTGAAGGGATGACACCTTCATCCAGATCCAAACGCAGGCGTAATATTTCTATTATTAAATATGATAATTAGCCAGGTGTGGTGGCACGTGTGTAACTCCAGTACTTGCGAGGCTGAGATAGAGGGATCACAGGTTCACAGCCAGCCTCAGCAACTTAGTGAGGCCCTTGGCAACTTAGTGAGATCCTGTTTGAAAATAAAGAATAAAATAGGGCTGGATGTATAGCTCGGATAGAATGCCCCCTGGGTTTAATCCCCAGCACCACACACACAAACAAAATATAATTATCTGGGCGTGGTGGCGCACATCTGGAATCCCAGTACTTGGGAGGCTGATACAGTAGGATCATAGGTTCCAGGCCAACCTCAGCAACGTAGCAAGACCCTGTTTCAAAATTAAAAAATGAAAAGGGTTGGGGGTATAGCTCAGAGGTAGAACACCCCTGGGTTCAATTCCCAGTACCATACACACCAAAAAAAGATAATTACTATAATGGGAGGTTTTTTTTAAATACTGTAGAAAAGGGAGAGATTCATTGCACATGGGGATGCTGAAAGGCATTTTGGAGTAGCTGGGTTTTGAATTGAATCTAAAAAGACAAATAGGACAAGAATGTTCCAGGGAGGGGGACAGTAGTCCTGGGAATGTGGCATTTGTCTTGCAGGTGTCTTGCCGTCCTGGACTACTTGGCTGCCTTTGTTGTCAACTGCACGTTTAACACAATGAGAGTGAGGAGAAAAGCCGACTGGAGATAACCACGGTGTGAAAGGCTTTGATCTGGACCTTACCTTCTTCCTTTCTTTTCACCAGTGATTTTGATAGGAATAACAGCATTGCTCTTTCTTACACACACACACACACACACACACACACACACACGCACACACTCACGCACACCCTCACACACACCCTCTTGGGCCCTTTCCAGTTTCTTATATGATGTCCACAAGTCAAGTCAATGAGATTGAACTGATAAGACAACTTAATGACCCTGCTTGTCTTTGCAGGTAAACTTGTGAATGGAATGAGTCCAACTGCCAATTCATTAACCTTGAGAGACAGTTCAGGTGGCTTTATTCTCATGTTTCTACTGTTTGTTTAGAATTGAGCACACTTTAAATATGTCTGCATTGTTTAATGGCCTCTTGTACACAGTTTTTTGACGGATTCCATTGATATCCTTCATTAAAAACCAGATCCTAATGAATTCATCTGCCTTCCTCTGGAATTTACATTCAAGCAGGAAGATTTCTTAATGGCCTCCCTCATAGAATGCTAACTTACTAGTTTTAAATGTAAGCATTTCATGCTGCCAGCCTTGGCACATCAAATTCTTGTCCGCATCACATTCTTAATTTTTCCTTTTTGTTTTCTGGAAGACAATTGTCCAACCTCCTCTCTTTCCATTTTTTTCTGGTTTTGTCATCCGTACCACAGACGCCCCATGCTATGGATGTTCATTAAGGGATTGGTAGGATTTTGGTCCCTAAAGACAAATATTTTATTAGCTCTTAATGGTGATCTGCTATGGAAGGTTACATTTCAGGACATTATTTATTTTAGTATGCTTGTAACTTGTTTTTCAGGAGGGTTTTTTTCCTTCCTCCTTTTATATTTCCAACTGAGAAAAACCATCCAGAAATGTCTCCACTGCCACCTACTTGCAGTTTGGAAATTGACATGTACCTAGCCTCTCAAATAAGTTGGTTGTTTTTTCCCTGCCAAGGCAAGATTACTGTCAAGAATACTGTAGGTGGCATTGTGGATTCTTCTCATGTATTTAAAGGCACGGGTTTTGTGAAATTGCTAGAAAAAACACCTACATTATAGGATTTTTACTAACATTCATAGAGACGGCTTTTTCTGTAAATGTGGTATGTCTTCTTCTATGATAATTGTATTGCTACAAATTATATAGGTAACAGTCTAAATGAAAATACCATTCCTAAATGCTTTATTCATATTTATATTAGGATTACGTTGCTGTAGTCATAATCCTTAATAACTTCTTATAAAGTACGTTATATAATGCATTCCTGATGCTGCTGGGGAAAGCTGTTACCTAGCACATCGTGAAAGGCAGACATTTTAAAAAACAATGTATGTTCCTATTTAATACAGAGAGATGAGTTATCAGACACCGTGTGTACTTGTAATTTCATAAATAATAATAAGGTGTGTGTAAATGGCCCTTTAATGCCCAATGTTATTATGTAGAGAAAAAAGTGAACTATTCTAATATAATAATAGATATGAGGATTTCAAGCTATTTTTTTTCTTCTCATCATTGCAGTGACCACTCTTTGCGTAATGATTTCATTTTATTGCAGATCCTCTGGTCGGAAGCTTAAAGATTTGACATTGTTATGTGCGTTTTAATACACGTTATTCTACATTTTATTCCACCTACTAAAAGTATATTGCCCTGTCTTAGCATATTTAACTGAAAATCCTAGCTTGAGTCATTTTTGCAGCATGCTCTGTAGAGTCTCTCATTTAAATATATATATATATTTAATTTATCTATATATATAGATATACATATATATATATATGTATATATGGGCATTCTAAGCATCTGCCTAAATTTTTAATTATTCCCCAAACCTCACCTACTTCATTTTTCTCAGTGTTCACACAATATAACTAGATTCCATTTTTTTCGGAATATTTTGGCAAGTCTTGCTAACATTCTGAATCTGATGAGTCATTGGGATCACCTCATAGTTGTATATATCTATCTATGTGCACATCCATGATTAGTGATGAGAAATATGTTGTTCTTTCTCATGAAAGCAGAAGTAGTTCAGAGTACAGGGCTGGTCCTTTTCCAAAACCATTCGGTACTATATCTAATTTCCCATCTATACAGTTTGTCCCTAAGTGACATTTTAAAAGCAGCTGTAACTTTATGGTTGTTTATGCTCAGTGACTGCAGAATGGTTGTCTTAAGAGGAGAAAAACAAATCTTTGCTGCGTGTTCCATGGTTGGTGTATGAGCAGTATTATGTTGGTACTTTTAAACAACTTCTAATGTAATCTGATTTCATTTGTATGCTGAACACCCTTTTTAAGATTTTTTTAAATCTCATCTAGAGAAACTGCAAGTCATTCCAGCTTCCCTAACGGCACCAGTAATGTATATAAATCTTGTTACTGTGCAGCGCGTTACAGAGTGGAGTGGCATTAAAACTCCTTGGTTGCACAGTCATGCTTTAAGAGAGGCTTCCAGACCCAAAGATAAACTGTGCTCGGCGAATCCACTTCATTTGAGAGTGTCTGGAATACAATTTGTCTTATAAGGGCAACCCTTTCACATAATAGAGAAGCCAGGTGAGTTCTTCTTACGCATGTGGAAATCTGTGCTCCAGGATGAAATGGAGCTTGGTACTTGGCCTCTTCTCTGACAAATGCAGTAGAAGAACATATTGGGCTTTGTGGGAGGCAGTTTGTCGTTTTATTCAGGTGAACAAAGATCTTTGAAACTTCAGTATCAAAAGCACTGTCTGAGGACTGTCCTGTTGGGAATACTGGCGATTTACTGCATAAGAGCATCCCTTTAACTGGCTAAGAATCCTGACTTTCTTTGGTGGCAGATGATAAAGCGCTAGTGTGTCACACTGACAGCTTGTTGCTAGCACTTGGTGCAAGAAGGCAGGTGGTCCGGAAGGTGATTGTCCTCAGCAGATTCCTAGTGTTGGGTCACTTTCCTCACTCACATGAGCCATACCCAAAGTGACTCTTCCTTTGTGAGCAGCTCAGCCTCTCATGTGCATTCGGGAGATGTATGGACAGCCTCGGAGGCTCCAACTGTCAGCTCCCTTTCTGCTTCAAGAAACAAGAAGGCGCCACACACTAGTTATTTTTTTTAAGGGACCACAATAAGTTATAGTTCATGGTAGTTTTTTCCATAGTGTTATTACCATTATTATCTTCTATAGCAGTAAAAATTGATTGTTGAGATGAGCAGTGTGAGAGACCCTCA
The DNA here is from genome assembly GCA_004027185.1 of Glis glis. Classification (NCBI taxonomy): domain Eukaryota; kingdom Metazoa; phylum Chordata; class Mammalia; order Rodentia; family Gliridae; genus Glis; species Glis glis. The sequence continues at coordinate 30,595 of PVJS01013116.1, read as the reverse complement.
AATTCAGGCAACAGGACTAAATCTCTTATCTAGATAGAAAAAAAAGTAGGAAGAGAAAGAGGGAGAGAGGGACAGGCAAAAGAAGGAAGAGGATGCCAAGAAAAGAGTATATTAACCTACTAATCCTCTTCCTTCTTCATGACTTCCCAGGAAATGTTTTGAGTGTTCATGTATATACCACAAATACACCCTTCACAGTGAAACTGTGTGTGTGTGTGTGTGTGTGTGTGTGTGTGTGTGTGTGTGTGTGTTACTTGGGATTGAACCTAGGGGAGTTCTATCTCTGAGCTACACCCCCAGCTTTTTTTATTTCGGTACTAGGGTAGAATGCTTGGAGGGCATTCTACCTCCGAGCTACACCCCCCAGCCCTATTTTATATTCTTTATTTTGAAACAGGGTCTCACTAAGTTGCCGAGGGCCTCAGTAAGTAGCTGAGGCTGGCCGTGAACCCAGATCCTCTGGTCTCAGCCTCCTGAGTACTGGGATTACAAGCGTGCACCACTACACCTGGCTTATTTTTTATTTTGAAATGGGGTCTCACTAGGTTGCTGAGAGTCTTGCTATGTTGCTGAGGCTGTCCTTGAGCCTGCAATCCTCCTGCCTCAACCTCCTAAGTACTGGGATTATAGGCATGAACCACCACACCTCACTAGGAAACTACATTTTTAAGTTATAAATCTTAAATCTGTGACCATCTGTCACCTGTTTGGGTCATCTTTGACCATATCCACATTACTTCTGTAATTATAATAGCTTCTGCATAACTGTACATGTGAGATTTATATTTGTAATAAAATGGCTAAATACTGTTTGTATACATAATTGGGCATACAGGTAAATATGAAGAGACTAATACTTCTGAGCCCCAGAACATAACAACAGAGAATACAGCTAGTGGCTAAAACAGGGAATAGGAAATCAGGAATCCTTAAGTTTCCTCAATCTGAAGCAAGCTATAGTATTTTTCAGATTCTGCGGGTAGACTTGCTTTAAAATGTTTTAAGATAGAATTTAAGATACAATATAATAGTTTTAAATGATAATATGCCAGGTTCTCATACAGTTGTTAGGTTTAAAAATTAGAGATTGTCAAAATAACATTCTGTGGGGTTTTTTCATTTCTGTGTTGCATATCAATTCTTCGGTATCATCCTGTGCATAAACAAGCAGCCTTATGAACACTTAACACCCTCTTTGACTTTAGGGGTATTTTGCATCCTTCCAAAGTCATAAGAGCATCAGCAGTGTTCAGACCAAGTGACTTGCGATGCTGGCTCTATTCCATCTTGAGATGTGGCCACGTTCCCCTCCATATTGAGATATATTTCACAGTCATTAATAATGCATCATCCACATACCATTTCTAGAAATATTTTTTATTTATAGCTTGGCTCCTTCCTTCCCTACCTCCAATTGCCAAAGGAGCCCTCAGAGCCTCCTGCCCCACTTTCACCCTCTTTTCCTCATATCCTAGGCATTATCCTTTACCAGACTTTCTGAGCACCAATGAGCAGGTCGGTCTTGCTCCTCCACGAATCAAAGGGTCTCCACTGAGTACAGGGGGTTCCTCTGCATGAAGCTTTGAGTGCCCTGCCTCACAGCGACCCTTGAATGTAGGATGGGTTGGTGGTGGAGGTCTGGTCTCCTTCACCATCGGTGCACAAGTGTGACTGTGTGATGCCACAGACGGAAGAGAACAGACACTGCCACAGGACCCTGGAAACATTTTTGTTTCCTTTTCTGTGTATGGTTGATTTTCAAAATGTGTCTTTTTGCTATATGTTTTCATCTTTAAATAATTTATTTTTGCTGATAGTCATTTTCACTATGAATGTCAATTATTTCCATATCAGATCATTCATATAGTTTATATGGGATCGATTTACTTACATTTTTCTCTCTTTCTCCACTCTCTGGACCTTCTTGCCCTAGCTCCATGTGTGAACTCCTAACACTCACACACACACACACACACACACACACACACACAACCCACATATTTTGGTAAGCTGAAGAATATGCATTTTTTAAGAAGGGAGGCCAGCGGGAAAGTAACATGTGACAAAACGCATGGGGATGACAAGTAAAGAGGAAACCATGCAAAGTCTGGCTATTTTATAACCTTATTTATATTGATTGAAAAAAAATGCTTCTTTGCAGAAGCCTTTTCCCTTTGCTCTTTTGCCTGCTAAACTGAACAAGAAGGAGAAGCCCATGATAGGCAGAGTGCTAGGCAGTGCACAGACGGTAGCGATTTAGTAAATATTGCGATGTCAGTTTTATTTCATTTATACAATTTATTTCATTGAGAAATATTGGGTAAAATAGATTTCCAAAACAAACGTTATGACTTATATTCTCCTAGGGTGAACAGACTGCATTTCTCATAAGCTGAGGCTGCAGATCTCTTCGAAGGAAAAATGATGGGGGTTGATACTACAAATCTCCCAGGTAGTCTTCGGGTGGGGATTTTGAGGTGGGGAGACCAGAATGTCTAAACAACATGGAATGCTTAGTTGTATAGCAAAAAGTGTAATCTCTAGCCACAATTTGTTTAGGTTAGGGATAATTTTAACATTTAAAATTTTTATTAGAAAGTCTCTTTATCAGATTATATAATTATCCATTTTAGGGGAATCATTTTGAATTTAATAATTATATCATGCTTCAGATGAATGTCATGGTCTTTTATCTATTATATACTATATTCTTTTATACTATATTCTTCATCCTAATGTGCCACACAATTGTCTTTATACATATACTTAATAAATATTGGTGCATAAAAAGAAAAATCCTATTTTATGTGGCTAAGAAATAAAAAAAAAAGAACTTGCCTATAAGTAGTAGAGCAAAATGGGAGACCCAGAAAGTAGTTCAGGTCACCTCTAACGAGTGCAAACAGATCACTACAACCTCCACTGCTAGACATAATTCTGATTTAAGGTCCAGTCATTTTGTCTGGCTTTAATTTTAATTGTATTCTGTTAATTAAAAACAAGATAAGCCTATGAAGAGGTTTCAGACTCTTTTCCTCTTCGTTTCTTCACCAAGGATGAAGAATATCATTATCTCCCTCCCACTAGGTCCCTCTGTGTCTCCTGTGATGACGTTCAGCGTTTGAAAGGAGGAGCAAAGCATGGGAGGAGCTTCTGATTCATTTCAATGTGTAGAGAAATTTCCATGAAAGGAATGAAAGAAACCTCAAGAGCTTACCCAAAGGAAAAACAAACCCCCAAGCTTTAAGAAAGTTCAGGTCTCTTTGGGCCATATCGTAGATTTTCAGGCCATTGCTCATGATGTTAAAGTTGCATTGCCTTGCATTACTTATGGTAAGAAATTCACATTTCTTATCGCTTTGAATTTACAGAATTAAATGATATTTCTAGGTGACAGAAGTATAGGGGAATTCTTGTCACTCCAAGAAGAAATGATACCATGTTTAAATAAATGTACTTTTCTTCCAATAAAACATACAGACAAAACTTTACATTGTGCATCTAGTTGACCCTCAGACGATATGAAAGAATGCATTAATGTTCCATACGCACCACCAGGAAGCTTATGTGTTGTCAAGAGTCTGTAAAATAACATGGCTGTAGTTTATTGAAGTGTAGATATAAGTAATTCTTGCATTTATCTTTAATTATAAGTATATGGATATGTGCACTTGGGGTTTATAAATCTATGACCCATGCAGATATGAGTTTATAATACTGTGTATAAAAAAAACTAGTTTAAATTTTGCAAAATGTTTATGTCTTATGTGGAAAGGCAAGAATTGGAGATTTAAATCTGTACGCTCAGTAGCAGCAAATGGCAATTCATAATGTACAAACGTCGTATCTTCCATTCTACCTGTGTGATTAGAAGCGGAAACCACTTGACACACTGTGCGTTACGAACTGAAAGGGGAAAAAAAAGAAAAGAAAACATCTCCTGAAAGAAGTTTCTCTTACCAAAAGTTTTCCTAGTGTTATTTTTATAGCCGAGTGAGAGAGAATTTACAGGGAGCTGAAATCATTGAAGCTAATTAGTTGAATGGCTCTATTATTTATCCAGGGACACGTAGTACAATAATTGCTATTGCAGGTTTGAAGCATCTCAGGGATATTAATTCCAGAGCTTTCATGTCATCTCAGTACAGTAAAACTTCCTAATGGCACCCTGAAGGTGCATAATCTCATTTTAAAACTACTTTTTCTTATTTTTTTCTGAAGGAACTGGCAGAATCTCCTTCCATAAAAGCTGAAAAAGGGGAAGAACTCATAATATTTTCCTCATAAGAAAGCAGTTATATTTTCTTATTATTTTTTTCTTTGCCGTGTGACCTTTCCTACCTTCTGATGAGGGGCTTGCTATGACATTTTATCAAAAGTTTATCTGAACTCTGCTCCCCTTGGTGGCAGCCAAAGCACCTCTTGGCCTCTCAGAGGGAGACAGGACAAGCGTGAGGTGACATTGGCTCTGGCCCCTTCCACGGTCATGTAGAAGAGGACTCAGTGGAGGGCGCAGCAGGGTCCAGGTTTGGTGGGGAGAGAGGAGTCCAGTGCCTATGCCTAAGAGAAGTCTCCTGTCACCATCCTAACCCATCCCTAATTTGGGTTCCCTTGGAGAAAATGACAACCATAATATCTCTATAAAATCACACCAAGAAATGCCACCTGTGTAATTTTCGAGGGAAATGAAGCCACTGCTCATAAAGCTGCTCGCACCATCTCGAGTCAGGAGGAGTGCGGGTTGTTTGGCGATTGTCCCACACTCTTCTCTGGAAAACCGTCTCAGTTCTACATCTGTCTTTCCTTACCCCCCTTGACACCCTCGCTATTTCATTATTAGCCTTGCCACAGTTCGAAGACCCAAGTTCTGACCCAGAAAAAAACAATCCACTCAAAGTTTTAAGAGTTAGACTCCTAAGTATCCCACTGGACTCCAGGGGCCAAGGAGACTTGCAGGACCCGTTCCATCAGGCTGAGGAATCAGCCTCCAGCCTTGTTCTTGCTACTCTGTCTTGCAAATTTCCAGGAAGAGAAAGACCTGGCCTCTCCTTTACTAAGAGTTAGGTTGGCTAACATCCAGAAGCCTGCCATGGTGCTCAACTTCATGTTGCGACTCTCTACCTGAGGAGTGGCCAGAGGATCACAGTGAGATGTTCCCACAAGGAACCAGGATGATGCCACTCAATCTGTGGTCTTAAAACCTAGGCGACAATTCGTATCCAGTTTTGAAGACCTGAAAGCAAATAAAACTCTTACTACACTGTTACACCCAAGAGAAGTTCTACAGCATCTATGCCAGCAAAAAGCAGTCACGATGCAATTAGTAAAACTTGAATTAAGTACAGTTTATAGAACACAGTTCCTCAGATCGGCTGTAGTTGTAAACACACACACACGTGCACACGCACACATACACTATCTTAGAGTTTTGGACATTTTTATCATGGTACCTTAACTCCTTTGTTAAGGTTTCTTTGAATTCCTTTAAATCCAGTGTAAATTTACTTGAATGGCAGTTCTATTCACTAAGAATAGAGGACAAGATGCTGACATTGTTACGCACTCTCCTGGTATTCCTTCTGTTAGTGTTCATGACAAGGATTGGTAGGTTTTCTGAGAAGTCATCGGCTGCCTTCTCAGACACACCTGTAAATGCAAAATAACAACTGGTTCATGGCTTGTATCAAATCCAAAACAACATATACCAGGAAATCCTATAGAAGCTGTTAATGGGACCTCTCTCTTGCTAAAAACAGTGCCATCTCCTTATCTGACTCTTGGTCTCAAAAACTGCTGCTGAGTGAGAAAACCAGGATTAAAATCAAAGACCCTGTAGTCCTGACCTATAAGAACTAAACAAGCCAGGTCACCAATGTATATTCTCTCTCTCACTCCCCTCCCTCTTTCTTTCTCTTCCTATGTCTCTCTTACATATATTATTTACTCAAGAGTCTCTACCAACCCTTTGGGGGCTGTTAGAATCTATTTTATAGTTTGTTGGTCACTGACCTGATAAGTCATAATCGCTCAGGAAGAATCATCACAATTTTATCAGGTAGGAACAGCCACTTCACAGGCACAGTAAATTCTTAGGCTTAAAATCTGTGCAGTTATTTTTTTTCCAGAAGAAATGTTAAATGAATGCTTTATGCATGCATTTGAAGACTGTGTGCTCTTATTGCGAATTTAGCAATGGTGTTTTGGAATTAAAATTACTGAGCATTCAGAGAAAGAATCAAAAGGAGAATTTTGAAATTTGACGTAGTCCTACCCATATATGACTTCGAAACCCTCATGACTTCTCCACGCCTCGAGTTTCCATTTGCAAGAAAAGGGAATTATTTTTGTTGTGTGTTTTGTGTGTGTGGCAGGAGGTAGGGAGGTGATACAATGAAATATCTGATGTCTAATGTCCTTTAGAAAATCCAAGCACATACAGAATTTCATGTTTTAATCAATTTTATAGCTGAAATGCTTTTGAAGGCTCTTATTTTGGAAAAACAAGAAAATCCCAACCTAATGTGTTAAATCACTAGGATGTCTATATCTTTTGCCCCAAGATAGACTTTTAAAAGTCATTAAAGATACATAAAAACAACAATTCATTTCCAGGTGAAGCTCCTCTGTATTAAAGGGGGTTTGTTTGGTTAAATGTTTTCTTGTCCCTTTCAAGTTATAAACTTATTATAACAAGGCTTTGCATAAAAATGCTGGCAGACCCTTAACTATAACAATGTGAATGGTGCTACTTTCGCTTTAATTTGGCTTGATTTAAATGAAAAGAATGTAGACTAAAAGAGGGTATACATTTGGAGGTGATTCTATATACTTGGTTTTAACCAACAGTCTTTATAAGTGTTCATTAAGAAACTCCACTAGGCATGTTTCCTGCTGCAGAATAGACTTTAACGGAAGAAATAAAGCTGTGAAGATTCCGTTTTCACTTTGTTTCTCGTAAAGACAGTCAGGATCCAACATAAACAACAATTTACACCCAGCATTTATTCTGGAAATTACAGTATCGTGCAGTTAACGCACACAGATAAATAATGTTTTATGGGATGCCGTGGAGTCCTTTCAGGGTAGCGGATGTTTAACCGAATTAAAGGATTTTGAGAACTCAAAGCTCTCATTTTAAGCAGGTTTAAACAGTTAATATTACGAAACACGAGCACAGAGGAGCTAGCCCAAATATATTTTTAATGCACAGTTATTTTATTTTCACGATTTCCCATTTTGATTTTATTACCATTTGGCACTTCCGTTTATACTAAGTTACTTGTCTCCCAGGCCCTCTCCCTCAGGACCTCGCTTGCTTTATGATGACGTTTCTTAATCTACTTTTTAATCCCCTCTATGTCGGCAGGTGTGGAACTACCAGAAGTGGAAACACAATTCCTGATAGAGGGAGTTGTATAACCGAGATGATTATAAAATAAAGAACCATGATTTTAAATAAACAATACCAAAAAGGAAACTATTTTTTCTAAAAAAAAATAAATGAATAAAAGAGAATTGCATAGTTAGGCTAATTTCTGAGCTTTCTGAGAGGGGCAGTTCAGAAAACTACCTGGGGTGGGGGGTGGCTAAAGATGTAGCTCAATGGTAGAGCACTTGCTAGAATGGGTAAGGTCCTGGGTTCCACCCCCAAATCCCCAGTATTGAAAAACAAACAAAACCCCACTGTCTAGAGTAGAAAAAATCATCCTTCAGATCATGATAGATTATAATAGTTTGGAGTCATTTTAATATAAAACATAAAATGCAATAAGTGAAGTCAGGTGCAGATACAAATATTAGGGAAAGAAATGGAGCAAAGGCGGGAGATGTTCACAGGGCAGCGGAGGCAGAGGCGGGAGGCTGGACAGGGTGCTCCAGGTGAAAAGCAGGGCTCCAGCAGAGGGCTTCCGCACGCGCCCCTAAAGTGCTCTCTTGTCCTTCAGAGCTGTAACAAATCTGCGTCACTGTCAATCGATTGCTCCCTTTCCGTGTTGTTAGGTCTTCCTGGCCTCCTTCCTCGCTCGCTTATGAGGCTTCTGTGTGCTCCCAGATAAGCAATATGTGTCGACAGCTATCAGCGAGCCATAATTTTTAGTCAAATTCAAATTGTGATTTTTAAATTTTACGAAAATTCTATTTTTAGTCTAACCTCAGGAAAGAATGATAACGTTTTAATAGTCTTGCTTCATCCATATATTCTATACGAGGTACAATTTTCAATACTATTATAGCATGGGTTTAGCTGTGGTTAAGGTTAAGTTGGCATTTCTATTCTAAATCACTTTTTTAGGCTTTTGAAACTTGACCTTTTAAATTCTAATGGAACTGAAGCTGAGAGATCTAGACCAACCGAGTGTGATTAAACATACATAAAGCCATTAAAAACCTGCTACGGGCTTCAGCCCTCAGCCCTGTAGTCTAATTGGACTATTTTGAATTGACAAGCTACTATATATTGGAGAATCTCAAAGCATTTATATTCTTTAATTAGATTTTCTTATCCAAACTTGGGTAATGTTGAGACAATTCAGTTACATGATTTTAAAAAGGCCCCCTATAGAACTTTTTTATTGGTAGAAATTCAGTCTCTCTTTAACTCAGAACACCACCACCCCCCAGGCAGCCCTTCCTGATTGCACCAATCTAAGGAAGTTTCTTCCTTCTCTCATTGAGAATACATGTTGACCCTATCCCTTCTTTTTGGATTTGTCCTTTGCTGTCTTATATTACTATTGGATTGCTGTAATCACATAGGCTCTTTGAGGGCAAGGATTATATCCGAAACTTCTTATCCCCTACAGTTCTTAATGCCATACCCTATACAGAGAAAATGTTCGATAATTACTTGGTGAAGGAGTGCCAACACATAAAAACTAAGAGGCCTGCTCGTTCCTGTGTAGGCCATCCTCACAAGAATAAATGGGTAAAAATACAACTAATCAGTTCCACACTGTGAAGTCTGTTCATTGGTGTCTTTTATCATTATAACCTCTTTGCTTTAATAGAAATAGTCTTGTTGATCATTCATCCCTTCATTTGACAATTTCTTATTGAATGCCTACGATAAAAGAACAAGGTAGACAAGACTTTATTCTACTGGGGAGACTGACAATAAAGAATTAAACCAATAAATAAAATAATCACAGATCATGATTCGTATGATAAATAAAATAAGTAGGAAGCCGGGCGTGGTGGCGCACGCTTGTAATCCCAGTACTTTGGGAGGCGGAGACCGGAGGATCCGGGTTCGTGGCCAGCCTCAGCTCTCTCGCTCTCTCTCTCTCTCTGTCTGTCTGTCTGTCTCTCTCTCTCTCTCTCTCCTTAGTGAGGCCCTCCACAACTTCATGAGACCCGGTTTCAAAATAAAGTATAAAAAATAGGGCCAGGGGCGTAGCGTGGAGGTAGAACGCCCCTGGGTTCAATCCCCGGTATGGCAAAAAAAAAAAAAAGAAAAGAAAAGAAGTAGGGCATTATAATAGAGGTGTATCTTTCTTTTGATTTCCTCCCTGGGGGAAATTCATGAAGAGAAATTCCAGGAATAAAGTAGAACAATGTTACAAAATTGAGGGATAGCTGTTGTGCATCATGTGTGCATCTACAGTACACAGTTTGTGCTTGAAACTTCCCTTCTGGGCTTATTGGGGAGAAGGATGAAAAAATATATGAAAACACTTTATGAAAAATTAAAAATGTTTCCTATATTGTTTGCTATCTCCAGCTGGAAAAAGAACACATCTAATGGTATTTGGTCAAAATCTGGTCCACAACTAAAGCTTTTATGAGGGAGAAAAAGAAGTTTGAGCAAAGAAAATGAATGATAGAGGGAAACACATCAGAAGTATTGAGCTTAGTCTGCAAAAGAGAAGCCCATAAAAGAGACAACATAAAGAGCTAGGCATGGTGGCACTCACCTGGAATCCCAGTACTTGGGAGGCTGAAACATTAGGATCACAGGTTCAAGGACAGCCTCAGCAACATAGTGAGACTCATCAACCTAGCGAGATCCTGTTTCGAAATAAAAGAGGAGAGAGAAAGAGAGACAGACAGACAGACAGAGACAGAGACACAGAGAGAAAATAAAATGTGCTACACTGGGCATGGTGGCGCACACTTGTAATCACAGATTTGAGATCAGTCTCAGCAACTTAGTGAGACCCTGCTTCAACATAAAAAATAAAATCTGAAAATCTGGTTGGGGTGTAGCTCAGAGGTAGAATACCCCTGGGGTCAATCCCCAGTACCACACACACACACACACACACACACAGATGTGTTACATGGAATTGGCAACTTCCCTTGATAACTGCTACTCCCTGTATTTTTTTTCTGTGTGTGTATGTGGTGCTGAGGATTGAACATAGGGGTATTCTACCTCTAAGTTACACCCTCCAGTCTTATTTTTTTTTTTATTTGGAAACAGGATCTAAGGTGCTGAGAGCCTCCCTAAGTTGCTGAGGCTAGCTGTGAACCTGTGATCCTCCTGTGTTCTAAACACTCTGGGGTTAGGTGTCAAAGGGACAAGAGACATGGCAGAGGAGATAAGAAGGTGCTCAAGTAACTGCAATCAGGAGACTGTGTGGCAAGTGCGGTAGATACTGTACCAGCCCCAGGGAGGCCAGTCAGCGAGGAGGAGGCCCAGGAGGCCCAGATTTGCTCTCAGCCATCTCTGTACTGTTAGGAGACCTGAGTTGTAGTCCACAAGGTAGCCTGGTGTCTTTGGGCACATCCTTCACCTCTGCAGGCCTCTTGAAAGGAGAAATGAGACTGCTTGGTCTAAAGTTCTTCCAGCTCCAGACCGCCATGGCTCATGAAGAAACTCTATGATCAGGCCTCCACAACCAAGATAAAGGCTTACTGCTGGAACAAGAGAACCTCCGCTGTGCTACAGTTTCAACAGGGAGAGAACAGGGAGGGTGGAAGCGGGGATGGGCTCCGGCACAGAGGTGTGGGCGTGGGGAAACACGAGCTGTGTCCAGGAAACTCCACGCAGTCCAGTGGAACAAGGGTTACTGATTTGTAGGAGGAGGATGAGAGAGGAAACTATAAAGGTAAATCAGCCTCATTTACGGAAACCTTTGAACGCCAGTCTGAGGTCTAATATTCAGCTTAATTGAAGCTTAAGAATATAATCAATATCCTTTGCTTTAGATACCGTCCAGATGACTAAATTACCTAAGCCTTCCGTTCTGTATGTGAGTTAAAATGTACCTCACCCTTACAATGTGCCAGGATTTACATGTTAATTGATAATACCCCAATGAGACAGGGACTGTATTACTGTAGCCATTTTATAGATAAAGAAATTGAGGCGCAGAGTTACATTGCTACCAAGCGTCTGGGCTGGGACTCACACCCACTTGTTACTGTTACCATAGTAAACTACATAGTGCTATCTTCATTTTTCTCTCTTGCAAGTCACAAAGTATCTAAAAGAACCTGTGAAAATCAGAAAAGATTGAGGAAAATAAACCAATACAGATCAGCCATTTTCAAAGCGTGATGAAGGCCCTTTCCCCAGCCCTCGGCTGAGCAAAAGTACTTGTGTGTGTGCGCGCATGCATGTGGTGCTAGGGACTGAACCCAGGGGCGCGCTACCTCTGAGCTACACCCCCAGCCCTTTTTATTTTTCATTTTGAAACAGGGTCTCTCTAAGTTGCTGAGGCTGGCTTTCAACCTACAATCCTCCTGTCTCAGCCTCCCAAGTACTGGGATTATAAACATGCGCCACCACACCCAGCAAAATGCTGCTTTGTTTGTTTGTTTGTTTGTTTTTATTTTGGCACTGGAGAGTGAACCCAGGGGCATTCTACCTCCGAGCTACACTCCCAGCCCTATTTTATTTGTATTTTGAAACAGGGTCTTCTAGGTTGATGAGAGTCTCACTACTTGCAGAGGCTGTCCTCGAACCTGCAATCCTCATGTCTCAGCCTCCCAAGTACAGGGATTACAAGGGTGTACCACCATGCCCAGCTAAAATGCTGCTTTTTAAAAAACAGATTGTAGGTTTTGTCTTATAAATATATAAAATCATTTTTAAAAAGCACAAATATCCCAGAAATTCGAGAGGGGTAGTTCCCCCAGCCAGGTGGAGGAAGGAGACATCACTGTCTTCCCAGTTCCTACCACTTTAGCTTCCACAGTTTCAGAGCTGCCAACCATCCCTCGGCCAGATGATTCTGCAAGCATGAAACTGCTCTCCAAGAAGGAAGCAGAGTCAGAAGATCATGGCTTCCGCGTGTGCCAAAATCTAAAAGTGAAGGGGTGAATTCTTTCTCCAGCCTCTGGCCTGCCCAAGTACTTGTGTATTGAGTGACTACTCCCCAGTAGGTTTTTTTTTCCCCCATTATCTATTATTATGGTCCATGCATCCTTGCAGAGGTTTTAGAAGAAAGAGCAAAAACCCGTAACAATATTCAGCTCTTTTATTTTGTTTGTTTGTAAGTATACTTTTTAACCAATTACTCGACCCCTTTTCTCCATGGAAGCATCTTCTGAGTGGGTCTTCTTGCTCTGCGCTCAGCAGGTTGGTCCTTCCTTGGTCCGGCCAGCCCCTGCTCGGAGGTTCCCAAGCGTCCCTTTCCTCCGTCTGTGCATCATCAGCAGAGTTTTCCGTTTTCTTCCCCCCACCTACTTCTGTTTGCTGAAATGAACCCTTAACAGGAAATAAACTTGCCTGGCATGGCCCAGCTGTGAGTGAGGCTTGAGTGAGAGGTATTTATGACCTGACAGGAAGATAAAGATAAAGATAAAGATGAAGCTGACTCGGTGGCTGTTAGCAAGGGGAGAAGGAAATGTTTATGACCCCATCTGCTGGCGTTTCAATAGGATAGAACTGCCTTTATGGCGTCAATCTCCCCTGTGACTTCCTTCCATTTGGGGAGCGATATCTTATTTCAAGATGTTCCCACCGAACACACTGTTGTCCCCTTTGTTTCAGGGCGAGGGAGGAAGGAAGGACTTTGTTACTGGAATGCGGGGATGGGGCAGTATTTATGGTTATGACTCAAGCTGAAGCAAAGGCTTCATTGGAGTCGGCCGCATAGGTCCAGGAAAGCCGCCCTGCATCCTGCCACTTCCTCAGATGTTATCCACGCTGCTGTAAGCAGAACCGCATTAGCCCTGGTCATGACCAGGCTTTAGGCTAACCATTGTCTACCGCTGCTAGAACCCAGATGATTGTGGCTTGCTTTCCCTGCCCACTGGGGAGAAAACCTTTATGTTGTTAGTTCCTCATTTCTTGTCTTTTAGTCAACTTGTTTTCCTTCTCAACTTTTTTTCTTCCTCTTAAAGGAAGAGACACTCAAAACCAACAGGTGTAATGTCTGCTCAGTTCAAAGTCTATGTACCTGTAACAGAAGCAGGATGAAATGGTCCCTTTCTTAATACCAGCCCCATCTGGTCTGGAGACAGGCTGATGGTCCTTCGTACGGTAATGCGTTTTTAAAGTGCCCAAAATATAGGAATATTCTTACGATACCCGTGTTTTATATGTATTAATGGTATTCATTTTACTGCAAAACAAGTATTTATTCCCCAGTTTTATGTGTGCTTCCCCCAGGCCCATTAGTACAAATTAAATTTTATATCAAATTGCTCAAATAATCAGCACAATATATGTAAATCAGGGACTTTAACTTCAGTGGCACTGTTTGTGCAGATATATGTGGCCATGTTCAACATGGCTTTTCCCCCCTTTGCAAAAACAGGATGTCTTTCCTTTTTAGTGCTAAGATCCTATATCTAAAAAGATGAACAGTATGCCAAATTACATACACCCAAAAAAGCTCAAGATTAAAAAGAGACCAACTTTTCTATTGCCGTCAGTTTGTCTGATACGCCTAACAGAGGGGAGAATTGTTGTTTGGGGGTAAATCACCCAACAATGGGCTTCTGTATCTCCTTCAGGCCCTATCTTCATTTTTACTGGGGGGAGGGAAGATGGAAAAGAGGGAGGGAGAAGATGACCTGCTCCAGCATTTTCCCCCCAGAGCATTCCACAGTAATATTTTTTTGTGTGTGTGGTACTGGCGGTTGAACTCAGGGCATTCTACCTCCAAGCTACACCCTCAGCCCTAGTTTTTATTCTTTATTTTGAAACAGGGTCTCACTAAGTTGCGGAGGGCCTCACTAAGTAGCTGAGGCTGGCCACAAACCCGGATCCTCCAGTCTCAGCCTCCCAAGTACTGGGATTACAAGCGTGTGCCACCATGCCCGGCTCCACAGTAATGTTTTAAAAATGGGAGAGGCCTATATTTAAATTGGGTAAATTAGTTGTAATCTTTGTATCTGATTGCATAAACGCTAGAAGGTAATAGTGTGTGACGAGTTACGTTTTACCTTACAGCCCAAGTAAAGTCAATTCACAAAGTGGTGGCAATGTCCCTTCAAGGGGTTCATTCTATTACTGAAAAGCAATAGAAACACTGAATATCATCATGCCAATTCCTCTAACACCTATTCTACCATTCCTTTCACAGTACGGACCCAACCAAGTCTTGGCATGTTCAACAGGCCAGCAAATCCATTCCCCACCATATTTATTCAGTGTGCTTCCTGAGGATAATTTGTAGGCCTACTAGAGGACTGGCTATCATACCTGCAATTTTCCTAGACCTTTCTGTGAGCTACAGGTTATTAGGTGACATTCCTACTCACAAAGGTTCAAACCTCACCATCACATGGTTCACACCACACAACCTCTCGCCTCGAGAGTTAAGTCGCTCCTAACCCTTCCTCGCAGTGGTTAACTCCACCGAGGAGCTTTCTATCAGCAATAATAGCTTCAAGGTGGGAAATAAAAAATGGAGAGTGTTTAAATTGTTAATGGGTTTCATGTTCTTGTCACTGTTGAGGGTTTGTTCCCTTTTATAAACTCATAGTTTTTGGTTGACATTGCTTTTATGCGAGCCATCAGCCAGGTGGTGATGGTGTTGCTGTGTTAGACTATTACTGCCGGATTGTATTTGCAGTAAAGAAGGAGAATGGAGGCTGTAAATCTACAACTGGAGATTTAGGGCTCTGTTACTCTGCAGTTTAGGCCCATGTGCCGGGGAGTCCATTCTCCTCCGGCAGAATTATACCCTGCGAACATGCCTTCCCAGGCACTGATCGACGATGTTCATTCCCTGGGCTACCGAGGCACTTAATACGGCTAATTCAGTTAAAGAAGCCCGAGGGGTGAGGTGGATGAGCCTCTCTCGGCTGGAAGCCACACACCAGGCAGGTTAGCTATGCAGCTCCATTCCTTCCCCACGTGAAGCTTCGAGGTTACTGCAAACTCAGAGAAAAATTGTAAGAAGTCGCTTCTCGGCTTTTGGACTCCAGTTCTCCTTCAGGCGGGAAACGCTGCCTGACTCGATCAACCCCATTAAACCCTTTGATACTAAGCCCATCATCAGGAATATTCAGGAAGTTCATTCTTTCAGGATCCAGGGTGTGTCCAGAGCCTTGCTATCTTGACATCATTTCACAAAACTACCACCAAAGTGTAGAAGGCAGGAGAATCTGTGCTTTAGACACAGGTAACTAAAAATAGAAAACAAACAACAACAATAAAAGAAACAAAACCCTCCCAGTTTTTTTTTTTTTCCCTAGCCAGTTGGTTTTGAGTACAAATGGTTTGGAAGAAAACATCTTTTACTGCTGGGTTCAGAAATGTTTTGGAAAGACATCAATATTAAATATATTTAAAACTGCCTTATTAATCATGTATCATTTCTGCCACTGGATGTTTTATCATGAAAAGAAGGCTGAAATGTCTCTTTGGCTGGCAAAAGTTTTAAGCATGGTTTTAGATTTGTTTTGTTGTGTTTTATGGGGCTTCCCCAGAGAGGAAGAATGTTAAATATAGACTCATCTGCGTGATCCATCTGAGGCATCTGGGTCCGCTCTCCGTGTCAGCTGTGGCACAAATGTGCACGATTTAACCATACAACTATTGAACCAGCATTGGCCTATTAAGACTTCAGATGATCTGTTCATGAGCTGTCAGCCCAAATTGAGCTTGAAGCCTGCTGTAAAAGATCTAATTTTCATAATTATCCAGAACCTTCACACCCTCCTTCCCTTCCATACTACCCACCTCCACGCATGACTCGGAGGAGTAAACACATACACAGGGACACAGGCACAGAAGAGCACTGTCCCTGGAGATTCATCAGGCCTCTTGCCCGAAAATGCACCGAGTTCATCCAGGGGTCAGGCCTGGCTTTGACTTCCTGTTTGAGGAGCCCCATGTGTGGTGTTCCAGCATCGCTAGAGGCTAGTGATGACTAAGTAACCTTTTCACACTCCAGCCTCCCACCAAGAAACAAGGTCCCTTATGATCCCGGACCTGGAGTGATTGGGGCACAACAAATACCTTTTTAATATATAAGGTGGAACTAATGCCAATAGAAATAGCACTTCACTGTCTCGTGGCCTTACATTTATAAAAAGAGGATAGAGCTGTTGTCTTTGAGGATGAGGAATTTTAAAGGCAACCTGATTTAGTCTCACAGGACACGAGGGACTTTGATCATTTAGAGTTGCTTAAGGCTACCTTTGAGCTCTACCTGACCCTGGTCTCCAAAGGAAATCATCCTCCTATGTATGGAGTTCAGCTGGTAATATCCCTCTAGGTAGCCTGGCCTGAAATGTAGACCCAGGGGAACAGGCAACACTTTCAGCTTTAACCCTTTGCAGCACTAGGGAGAAATAGTGCACGCATCAGGGTGGGTCGTTCTGATGACCCTCCAGGAATTCCACTGGAACCACACTACACAACAGACCATTTGGTCTCTGGATATGTATCGCCCAGGTGGGAAGGGTGGACAGACAGCACTTTACTAGGTTCTCATACAACCTCAGGTTTTTGAGGTTGCTGAAGCTTAAACTTGTCTTAACATGGGATGACTGTATTTCTACACTGGTTGTCAATTGTCTTTGGCCTCACAGGGCATTTCCTGCAACTCAGGGTTCTACGGTTAGAATAAAGGGAGTTATTTCCTGTCTTCACTGCTTTTTGCCTTTTTTTTTTTATCAGGAGTGGAGACTGAGTACATTACTCAAACCCTGGCTTTTCCCTGAAGTCCGTTGTTTACAGAGAGACATTCAGGTCCCTGGGGCTCACTCCCATAAAACCTTATTATCATATATTTCAAGGCATAAACTTCAGTTGTCAGCTCAGGAGCAGGCTTTCGAAAGCCCTGGCTGCTCTTGTTTTCCTTCTGCTTCACTCTGGTTTATTTTTCTTCCAGCTTTGGCTTTTCCCCCCTCTCCCTCATTTCAAGCAATGCTCAGTTCTGAGCTGGCTCGCTCCTTATTCCACTAATTAGACAAGAAGTCCAGAGAGGCCATTATTAGATTCTGAGAATCTTTATCAGAGCCCATTATGGCCTTAAATACTGCACAAACATTTTACTAACTGAACTCATGAACATTTCAGCTGATCCATCCTTGGTCTTTAACATCACCTTCTTTTGTACCTATAGTGTTACATTACTGATGATAGAGGTTCTTAACAGCTTATTTTTTCTTTGTATTAATTTTCCTAGAGGCCATGATTCAAGTTCATTCCCCCCCCCCAATTCTAATTACCGTTGGGGGCGGAGGGAGTCTGAGAAGCCTGCTTTTCCTTGGTGGGGTATGTGTGACTGTGTGTAAATGTCATATGTATTAATGTCACCAGTGAGTAGGATTCATGGTTGCCTGTTCTCTCATTTTCTTTACAGAGCCAGGGATTATTTGTATGGACCAATGATCTCCCTTTTCTTTCAATGGAAGAATAATCCTGCATTATAATATAGTAACTGCAAAAGAAAGCCCTTTTTCTATTTCATTCTTTTCTTTCTTAATTCACTGTCTAGTGAGTTTCTGATTGACTCACAGACCAATTAAAGTAAAATTTAATGGAAGAATAGATTAACTCCCTGAGGTTTCCCTACCATCCATCACATTTTTATAGCAGGAGCTGTGAGGAAGCTCATAACTTCATGCTGTGAATGTGATAATAAAGAGGGCACGGAGAGGATTCCGATTTACTGCCGGGCTGATGTTCGCCAGGACAGAATTTACTGCCCAATCCCCTTCCCCTTTTTATTCAGGAGGAGGTCACTAGATCTGCCCTCGGCCTGGGTCTGTGATACTGAAGGGCAGATTGTCAGGTGGAGATTCCTTCCCTTTAATTGGGGTGGCAGGGGGAGGGAATGTGAATTTCATTGTCCAGAGATGGATATTGTATTAAATTCATTTCTGTCTTCAGGTAGCTGCTGTCACCCCCAAGTGTTCATATTTTTAAAGACTGCATCTGATTTGTTACTATTCACCAGCCTAGAAATTCAGAAGTGAGGCCGGATGCGTCTGGTTCTGAGTCACTAAGTCATTGTCTTTTATCTACAAGCCTTTCTGAGTAACTGAAGATAGCTCCGTCTCCCTCTTCATAGTCAACATTAATAATTTCTCCTGGGCATCTTTCACTGGAGGATCTCGAAGCACTTTATAACCATTATTTTAGTCTTTCTGATAGGACCAAAATAACCGAGAAGCCTTCCAAACAGTTTGCCAGCTCACTGTATCTCTGGTTCATCTTAACAATAAAGTGTGGCAGTGATCGCAATAGTGTAGCCATGAGATGAGGCACCAGACCCAGGCCTATGATTAATTTTGTATACTTATTAAAATGTTGACTTCATGTAGCAAATTTTATTTTTCTAGGCTTTGGGTATTTAAACCTATGTTAAGAGCTGGGCATGGTGGTGCACACTTGTAATCTAATCCCAGTATTCGGGAGGATGAGACCGGAGGATCACAGGTTCGAGGACAACCTCAGCAAGTAGTGATACTCTCATCAACATAGCAAGAACCTGTTTCCAAATAAAAATGAAATAGGGCTAGAGGTATAGTTCAGAGGTAGAATGCCCCTGGGTTCAATCCTTAGTGCCACAAAAAAATAAATAAATCTATGTTAAGTTTCACAATGGATGACATTGGATAATCTATTTTTTCTCATAAGCTTGGTGAAATAGAATAAGTATTTTTAAATCATTGTCCTTGAGCCGGGCATGGTGGCGCACACTTGTAATCCCAGTACTTGGGAGGCTGAGACAGGAGGATCGCAGGTTCACGGCCAGCCTCAGCTACTTAATGAGACCCCCCGCAACTTAGTGAGACCCTGTTTCAAAATAAAGAATGAAAAATAGGGCTGGAGGTGTAGCTCAGAGGTAGAATGCCCCTGGGTTCAATCCCCAGTACCGAAAAAAAAAGAAAAAAAAATCATTGTCCTTGAAATCAAAACATGTCTGAACCAAATCCATCACCTATCTCTCCCTTTATCACCCCACTCTTCTTCACATACGCCCTTCAAGTGTCGTGGCTTGGAAATTTGGGAATGATCCTAGAGTCTCGCTCTCTCTTGCACACCCAATATTTCACTGGGCACCAAACCCCCAGACTCTACCTCTCCAGTGTCTCTCGAAGCCTTCTCCCCAGCGCTGCCTTAGTTCACGGTTCTCATGCTCTTCTTGTCTCCCAGCTGATCTCCCGGTCTTCACTCTCATCCTCCTCCAACCCATCCTCAATGCTAATAAAAGAATAATCCCCCTAAAATTCAAATTTTGTAATTTTACTGCTAAAATACTTGAATGACCTTCCATTGCTTACAACATAAACTTAAATGCTCTAGCATGGCTTCTACAACCCTGGTCCAGTAGCGTAGCTTCACGGCCGAGGACAGTGATCCCTAGTTTGGAGAAGTGTCATGGAATTGCCAGTTTTCTTTTTTTCTTTCTTTTCTTTTTCTTTTTCTTTTTTTTTTTTTTTTAACTGGGGATCTGGGGATTGAACTCAGGGGCATTCAACCTCTGAGCTATGTCCCCAGCCCTTTCTCTTTTTTGTTTAGAAACAGGGTCTAATATTTGCTAAGGCTGTCCTCAAACCTGCAATTCTCCTGTCTCAGCCTCCCAAGAACTGGGATTACAGGTATGTGCCACCGTGCCAGACTGCCAGTTTTCAATTTATTTTTTTTGGTACTGGGGATTGAACCCAGGGGCATTCGACCTCCAAGCTACACCCCCAGCCCTATTTTTTATTCTTTATTTTGAAACAGGGTCTCACTAAGTTGCAGAGGGCCTTACTAAGTAGCTGAGGCTGGCCGCGAATCTGTGATCCTCCTGTCTCAGCCTCCCAAGTACTAGGATTACAGGCATGCGCCCACCACACCCAGCTAATGATAAAAACATTTTCAAAATCACTATCACCTTCTATCAATATAATTTCACACAAAAGAATGTTTTTGGTGTCAGAAAATGAGAAAAACATAAGTTCAGAATGAAGTCTTTTATATTGACCAACTGTATGGAATAATACAGTCCTTATTTTTCCCATTTTGTTGACTGAAGAACTTTTTTGGTGTGCGTGCGTGTGTGTGTGTGTGTGTGTGTGTGTGTGTGTGTCTGTGTCTGTGTGTCTGTGTGTGTCTGTGTGAGTGTTTGTGTTTCTGTGGATGGAACCCAGGCACATTCTAGCTCTGAGCCACACCTTCAGACCTTTCTTGTTGTTGTTTTGAAACAGGGTCTCGCTAGCTTGCTGCGTCTTGCTAAATTGCCGAGGCTGGCCTCAAACCTGCCATCCTCCTGTCTCAGCCTCCCAAGTACTGGGATTACGGGCATGCGCCACCACACCCAGCTGACTGAAAAACTTATGATGTTCTCTTATTGTATTTGGGAACCTGGAATGATTGGGGCACAGCAAATACCTTCTTAATATATAAAGTGGAACTAATGCTGATTACGTGGCTGGTCTCTGGAGTCAGAAAGAACTGGATTTCAAATCCGCCTTCATGACTTAACAGTTGTATGGTCCTAGGTGAGTTGCTTCTTCTTACTGAATTCAAGCCGCTTTGCCTGTAAAGTGGAGATAGTGATTCCTACCTACCTCTGAGTGCTTGATCCAGGGCTGGGCACGTAGGAAGCACCTGACAACATCAAGTGTCACTATCACGGCCTCCCGACCTCTTCTGAATTGTTCCCCTACAAGCACCCGAGGTTTGCAGATGGACTGAATGACTTACTAAGGTTAAAACATACTCTCGCATGCCTTACAGATGTTTTCCTCTTTGCCTGAGATCCTGGTGAATTCCTCCCCTTCCTTCAAGACTCAGCTCAAGCGTCACCATCTCAGTTAGCACCTCTGTTTGTCCCTCCTCCTCCACTGGCAAATAATCTTCCATGGTCTCTTGGCCTTTCGTAGATTGCCAAACTCATGCCGGGCGCTTTAAATTTCATTTAATTTCATTAAGTGATGAAATAACTCAATATTACAGAAAAATGGATGTTGAGTGGTTGATCCCTTTTTATTCATTAATGCGATGAGTGCTCATGGAGACCCTACCGTGGGGGGTTAGCCTCTGCATAATGTGCATCCCAATAACAGTAGCACAATATCCCAATAACTCTCCTCTGTGCTCCCAAAGAATCTGGTAGAAGCCGTAATACAAATGATATTTTGTACTAAAATAATTTGTTTACATTCTGTCCCCTTCCCCTCTAAACTGAGTTCCTTGAGGGCAATTATCTTATTTGTCTTTGTGTCTCCAGTACCTAAAACTTTGAAGGTGCTGTGTGTTAAGTTTAATGAATAAAAATGAAGGAAAATCAGAAAGCATTCTCAACTTTAAAGAGCTTTACTTAGTTAGCTCTATGAATGAGTGTATTGCTGTTCCTCGACTCTGAAAGGATACTATCTCATGCCAGTGTAAGTATTAAAAAAAAATAGTCCCAGCCGGGTGCAATGGCACATGCCTGTAAATCCCAGTATTTGAGAGGCTGATACAGGAGGCTTGCCACTTCGAGGCCAGTGCTTGGTAACTTAGCGAGACCGTTTCAAAATAAAAAATGAAAAGGACTGGGGGTGTATCTCAGAGGTAGAGCACCCCTGAGTTCAATCCCCAGTAACTAACACACACACACACACACACACACACACACACACACACACACACTTCCAACATCATTTCTGGTGAGTGTGCCTGGACTTTATCCTTTGAATTATGTCTGCAGCTCCACTCAAATACCTGGGGTGGTTTCCCTCTTAAATCAGTGGATCATTCTAAGCCATTTGTACTCCCTATCCTCTTGTATATCAATAATATCATCAACAAAGGCAAGTGGGGTCCCTTGAGCTGCATACCACACTGTTGTAGCAAAGACAGATCTTCCCGTATTTTCAGGTGAGTGTGACTCTAGGTTCATAATGAGGAAAGCAGGGGCAAGAGCTAGGATTGCTGGTCCAAGTGCATTCGAGACTTGCCTCCAGGTGATGCTGCTCTGGGAGGAGAACAGCATCTTACGCTCGGCAAGTTCTCAGCACCATGAGTTGGATTCGGGGGGTGAACACCAACATCCCCACACATGCTCAGTCTTGCTGCACTCCTAAAAGCTGAGTTTCATGGGGAATTAAACATCTCTCTGGTCACATTTGCCCTACTTTAACACATCGTGCAGCCGCATCTTGGATAACCTGCTGTTGTCCACGCATCACAGCTACCTTGGCGCAGGATGAAGTACCGCATTCCAGAGTTTGGTGAAAGCTGGTCTTGTTCTGTGGTTTGTTACTAAATGGTGTCTGTGCGCAACACTGAGGGACTCACTGGAAAAGAAGGCTGCTCAAACTTCATAGTCATATGGCAAGGTGGGACAGTTTGTTACTTTATGGACCTTCAACTGTCACGATGCTTAATGTCCTGTGGTCACACATTATGTGATGCTCCCTAAGCACATACATTTTTGTTATTGTCTCACTTTCTTTGGAGATCAGTGCCACCTCCCTATCCTCTTTTTTTTTTTTTTTTTTTTTTTTGGTAATACTGGGGATTGAGCCCAGGGGCATTCTACCTCCAGGCTATACTCCCAGCCCTATTTTTTTATTCTTTTTTTTGAAACAGGGTCTCACTAAGTTGCTGAGGCTGGCCGCGAACCTGCGATCCTCCTGTCTCAGCTTCCCACGTACTCCCTATCCTCTTGTATATCAATAATATCATATATTCCTCCCCCCACACTTCTTAATAACTTTTCCCCATGTATTGTCCTTTTTTTCTTAGAGAACTCCTATTCATCTGCCAAACCCCAACTTGGTCTTTGTCTCCTCTCTGAAGCCTTCACACATACATACAAGGAAAGAACTAATATTTCTCCAGATGCTACTAGGAAACTCATGCCAGGAACTGTTTGATCCATTTGTTTGTGGGGCTTTTTTGTTTGTTTCTTTGTTTTTTGTTTTGTTTTGTTTTGGTTTTGGTAGTGGGGATTGAACCCATGGGGTGTTCTACCTCTGAGCTACAGCTACAGCCCTATTTTATTTTATATTTTAATTTGAAACAGGATCTTGCTAAGTTACTGAGGATCTCGCTAAGTTGCTGAGGCTGGCCTCAAACCTGTGATTCTCCTGTCTCGACCTCCCAAGTACTGGGATTACAGGTGTGCACCCCCACACCCGGCTACTGTTTGATACTTTTCTATATCTTACTTTGCTTGACCTTCACAAAGCATTTCAAAGTAGGTATTATCCCTATCCTCAAAACATAAAACCAATGCTAAAATATTTTCCCCAAAGTTTTATCTCAAGTAGTTAAAATATACAGAGTTGAACCCAGGTCCACATGATTTCAAAACTCATACTCGTTCTGCATCTCATACCACCCCTCGTCTCCTTTATCTGATTTGTATCAATGCATACTTCCATAATTTTGCTTTTCACTCATCACATTCTATTGTATTATTCCTTTGACTGTCTTTCTTACCAGAAAATATAGCTCCTTGAAAATAGAATTTATTTCTTACTTATCTCGGTACCCCCAGGGCTCTAAGAACATTACATGACACATAACAGACGCTGAATAAAGGTTTACAGGATTGGACTGGATCAGATTAAAATTGAGTTGAGCTGAACAAGATATCCCTTGAATCTCATAATTTTGCATTACTGATGATGTGTTGAGCTCTGGACACCATTTCCCTCATGCCAGGTGACATGTGGCCTCAGTTGTCTAGCCCTGTACCCACTTATCCTAAGCAATTGCCCATCTTCCCATGAATGTGACAGTCATTAGCATATATAAGTTCCTAGAGAACTGCCTTCTATCTCATGTATTTATTGTAGTCAGTGGAGTATACTCAGTCTTTTAGGAATAATTAAAATAGTCTGTGCCTCTAATTAAAGCAGTCTGGGTATTTTAAAGAAACCTATATATAAGAACAAGCTGAGTGCTGACATCAAGCTAATTGTGTTATTTTTAGTGGCGACAGCAGCATGGCACCCGATGCTTTTTTAAATCCTCAGATCTGGAGGTAGACTGTTAAATAACCAGCACCTTGAGCTCTGAGGAGGAAAGGCGTTAAAGCATAAATAAATAAAGCTGTTAGGAAAACCTAGAAAATTACCCAGATGCACTTGAATAAGAAGGCATGTCGTTATGAAATTACTAGCTATGGAGATAAATGCCCTTAACACTTTTCACTGCCAAAAGCAACTTGGAACTCTAGGCAGATGAGCCAGAGAGACAAGCTGTTGAGCCTGCGTTTTTGACACTGTTTTGCCGTGTGTGTGTGTGTGTGTGTGTGTGTGTGTGTGTGTGTGTGTTTTACTGGGGATTGAACCCAAGGGCATTCTACCTCCGAGCTACACCTCCAGCCCTATTTTATTTTATTTATTTTGAAACAGGGTCTCACCAAGTTGCTGAGGGTCTCACCAAGTTGCTAAGGCTGTCCTCCAACCTGCAATCCTCTTGTCTCAGCCTCCCAAGTACAGGGGTTATAGGCATGTGCCACCACACCTGGCTAGGTTTTGCCCATATTTTATGCAACTGTAGAAGAAAATTTTGAAGTATTATATTTGAGCTGCTTGAATTTCAAAGTGTTATTATTTTTCCTAGAAGTCTGAATTGGTCCACTTCTTTCTAGTCCATATCTCCAAACCTTGGCCAGACAGGGGAGGTATGGTCAGCAGAACCACACACTCCAGCACTGCCGCCCTTCAGCTTGTCTTTCAACATGAAGAGTCACCACCATTTCCTCTTAACATCCTCCCATCTTAATCCCAACTGAACATCAAGCCCCATTGCAAAATAGTTCCATTTAATTTTCCATAGCTGAATTGGAGTTTCTTCTCAATGACCCGCCCAGAACTGGTGACCTCCCCAAATTGAGGCACCCATTAGCCACAACTGCTGCAGAGTTCCCAATGGAGGTGGAGTATATCTTTTGTAAAATTAACTCAGGAACCACTCGCCAAACCAAACTTCTCTGGTCTGCTTCCCATGACCAGGACTGGCAAAAATGCATCTCTTGGAAACAACACAGGCGCCATGACTTGTACAAGATCACAGTCGATGTTGCAGGTGTCCACTAGGAATTCTGACTCTGGATCATCTGTGAACCTAAGAAAAGGAAGATCGGGAAGCGAATTTATTTGAAAATAATAGAAACTGTTGGTTGGGTTTTGTAGGCTGAAGTTCTGGAGTTAATCATTATTCTGCAGGATCCTGAATGATGTTGCTTATAGCTTTCCTACCGGCAGCGTCCCCCTGGGAGTCCTACTAACGGTCTTTTGTCAGGCACTATCAGCAGTATTGAGCCAACCTGAGCACCCTATTATTAATCCTTTTCTCCTAGTGACATGACAGCGATCGATGTCTGAACAAGCTATTGAAACTGTAGCAATCAAGTGGACTCCAGTTAATCCAATGGGATACTTACTCAGAGCCTATGGGAAGGGCAGGGGATTCTTTCTGACTCCATACTGATCCTCTAGCCATGCATTTTATGCTGCCATAATTTGGGTAAAGGTTGACATTTACCCAGGTCTGTAAAATACACACCGGAACCCTTCCCGATGACTCAAATGCATTTATAACACTTTCACAGCCATCTGTTACTTTTGTAAATATGTGAACTTTTTGATCATTATCTAAATATTTGTGTCTATGTCACTGTAAAGCGAGGACATTGGAACCTTTACACAGAAAGGCACCCACCTGGTGGTGGTTTTGGACTCACAGAAATCAATGAGCAATTACAAAGAATAGTATGTAGAACATACGACTATCAGATTTCCATACCTTATTTCATATGGAAGGAAGTCTAAAAGGTAGTGTCCCAACCTGACTGGGTCCCAGCCCCCACAGATTGTGATTCGGTTCATTTTAGGTAATGCCCGGGAATCTGCATGTTTTTGTGGTACTTTGATGGAATCCAGGGGCATTCTACCTCTGAGCTACACCCCCAGCCCTATTTCATTTTTTATTTAGAAACAGGATCTCGCTAAGTTGCTGAGGCTGGCCTGGAACCTGCAATCCTCCTGAATCAACCTCCCAAATATGGGGATTATAGGCTTGTGTTACTAAACCCAGCTAGGAATCTACATTTTTAAGTTCCAAGGGAATGGCAGATTTCAAGTTATATTCCAAAAAGTTTTAGGGCTTTCTCAGAGGCACCCAAGTGGTTTGTAGGGTGGAGCAAAAGGGGACAACAGAGAAGCAAACCAGGAAGGAGAGGTCTGTTCTCAGCTCTGAGAGCAAGTACATCGCTTTTGGCAACTCAGTTTTTTGGCTTAGTTTCTCTGACTCTAAAATCTGAATCAGTAACATATACCTTTCTTTTCTTTCCTTTTTCTTTTCTCTCTTGCTCACTTTTTTTCCGTGTGTGTGTGTGTGTGTGTGTGTGTGTGTGTGTGTGTGTTACTGGGGATTGAACCTCTGAGCTACACTCTCAGCCCTTTTATTTTTTATTTTTATTTTGAAACAAGGTCTCGCTAAATTGCTGAGAATCTCACTACATTGCTGGGGCTAACCTCAAATTGGTGATCCACCTGTCTCAGCCTCCCAAGTACTGGGATTACTGGCATGCACCACCATGACCGGCTCCTTTATTTCTTTTACAGAGGTATTTTGGGAAGAATGAATAGGAGACTATAGAAAGAATAAGGAATTGTAAAGGATAAAGCCAACTTCTCAGTCAATGCAGACATCTATTAACATGAAGTCATGTAGTCCCTGACTAACCCTACAATGGGAGGGGGCTTCTAACTCAGGGCCACCATGGCTCCCTGGGCTGGGGTAGTGGGACTTTCCAGAGCCTGAAGAAAAAAAAATTTTTTTCTTTTGTGATGCTGGAGATTGAACCCAGGGCCTTGTGTATGCAGAGCAAGTGCTCCACCACTGAGCCACATCCCTGGCCCTGAAGGGTCTTTCTAATGGTGAACTTAACCCTCCCTTTCATTAGCTACCACTCATGGGTTCTAGCACTTTGTGTTTCTAAGAGACAGCACTTCATATATTTGGGGACAGTTATCATAGCTCAATCTAAAATTTCATGCTTTCCTTAACTGTTCTTTGGTTAACTCATTTTCAGAAATCTGCTCACTTATGTAAAATATGTGCGTAGTAGCCTTCCACAAATTATGCCAGTTGTTGATTTGCTTTTGCTTTCTGCACCTGCATCTTCCTATTCTTCACTCAGCCCTCTTTCTTCACTGTTTTTTTTAAACTTTGCAATGTATGTTTAAGCAACAGCTATTGCAAGAAGTCCTACTACACTATTAGTTGTTTCTACAATAACAGTGTAGTTACTGGGCTGAGAGAACACTTAGTGCAAAGATGTCTCTCAAGCATTGCTATAATCGAATCATTTGAGGGAGTTTGTTACACATATAAATTTCCAATGACTTCAACCAGAAATGCATCCTGAGATCCAATGGAAGGGGTGCAGCTCTGGAAGTATCTTTAAGGTGCCCAGGTGAGGCAAATGCAGCCTGTCTGAAAAGCATTGAGCCACACTAGCATGAGACAGAGAGACCTAAACCCTGCCTACACCTATCCCTTTACCTGTGTGAGTTATCTAAACACCCACAGCCTTCTTTCCTCATCATCTACCTCACATCTATCTCCTGCATCATGAGGATTCCATGACATGATATAGGTAAGACACCTCATTATCATAAAGGACTATGCAGTGTCTTTTTTTTTTTTGCGGTACCGGGGATTGAACCCAGGGGCGTTCTACCTCCGCGCTACACCCCCAGCCCTATTTTTTATCCTTTATTTTGAAACCGGGTCTCACTAAGTTGCGGAGGGCCTCACTAAGTAGATGAGGCTGGCCAAGAACCCGGATCCTCCGGTCTCTACCTCCCAAGTACTGGGATTACAAGCGTGCACCACCACGCCCGGCTCCAGTGTCTTTTTTTATGTAAGTATATTTTCATGTGAGGACCAGTCAGGTTAATATTTTATTATGCCTCTATTCTACTCCATTTTTATATGCTTGTCTAATAAAGATTTGGGATCTTAAACTGGGGGTGGTGGCACATGCCTATAATCCCAGTACTTAGGAAGCTGAGCTAGGAGGATCACAGGTTGGAGACCAGCCTCAGCAACTTAACAAGGCCCTCAGCAACTTAGTGAGACCCTGTTTCAAAATAAAAAAAATAAAATAGGGCTAGGGGTATAGCTCAGAGGTAGAATGCCCCTGAGTTCAATCCCCAGTGCAAAAAAAAGATAGCCGGGCGTGGTGGCGCACGCTTGTAATCCCAGTACTTTGGGAGGCGGAGACCGGATGATCCAGGTTCACGGCCAGCCTCAGCTTTCTCTCTCTCTCTCTCTCTCTCTCTCTCTCTCTCTCTCCCCTGTCTCTCTCTTTCTCTCTCTCTCTCTACTTAGTGAGGTCCTCCGCAACTTCGTGAGACCCGGTTTCAAAATAAAGTATAAAAATATGGCTGGGGGTATAGCGTGGAGGTAGAACACCCCTGGGTTCAATACCCTCCAAAAAAAGAGATTTTGGATCTTACCATACTCATAGATCTTTAATCATTCATAAAACAAATTTTCGAGATATCATTTGTATATGTGTTGTTTGTTTCAAGTAGTCAGTTGGCAAATCATTTTTTTGCTGGCATGATCTTCTTTCTTATCACCCAGCAGCTCTAGAAGAATCTGCTAAACGATACTCAAGTTTAAGATAAAACAAAGCTTTGTTCATGCCCTAACCTGGCACGGACATGAGGAGACATCCTGGAAGGCTCCCACACAGACAGCAAGTTCTAAGAAACAGGTTGCAACAAGAAAATTGCCTAGTTTCTTATTTTTAATTTAATGAACCCTGTTCCTGTA
Organism: Glis glis; assembly: GCA_004027185.1. NCBI lineage: Eukaryota > Metazoa > Chordata > Mammalia > Rodentia > Gliridae > Glis > Glis glis. The sequence goes on along the minus strand of PVJS01013116.1, from coordinate 1,461 downwards.
AAAATGGCAGGGTAGACATTCCAGGAAGCACACATCCTTTTTTAGTTCTAGAACAGACAGTAGTGGCCATGCTGGGCAAGTGCGCCTGACCCGCATTTCGACCCAGAGGGGCAGTGTTGAAAATGAGGATTTTTCCATTCAAGGTCTGAGCCTGTATGTCCTGCTCTTCTCACAGAGACTGTCAGCAAGGAGGCAAATTTTAAAACTCAGTTTTATGACCTGTGCACTTTCCACTAAAAACTGGACCGAGCCCAAGACTCCTGTCTCAGAGCTCCCAACCCAAGCACAAGATGAGGAATGGTCTTCGGTCATTAGCGTTGGGTTGGGAAAAGCCCAGAGGTGAAAGAGTTGCTGTTGGATTTCATTAATCTGAAGAATAGTGTTTAGGTTAAAACATCTTCTTGGTGTTTTCATTGGGGAGGGTAACGCTGGCATTCAGCAGCAGGCAAAATACATGAACTCAAGATGAAGCAGGGGAAATGGTGATGAGTTGAACCTATGTGTAAGAAACTGTAAATGTTTTATGACAAAACTTAATTGATCCTTCTAGACAGCTGGCGATCATCATTCTCTGCCTTCATTTCCAAGTCTATTTAATAAAAACAAAAATAAAACTTTCATATGAAAACTTCAGAGCCCTAAGCTGAAAGAGGGTTGGCACATGTTTTCTGGGCGGCTACAACACACCAGGCAGCGTGCTAGGTGGTGGGCATAAAGAAAGTAAGATCCAGCCTTGCCCTTGGGAATGGTGATGAGAACAGCTCTGGAAGGGGAGGGCTGGGAGGCAGTGCCCAGGAGCAGCCCCCTTTGAGCTGAGTGGTGGCTGTCTCCTTACCTGCCCCAGCTCAGCACTTACCCCACCCACTTGCAGATGGTCCTGGGCCCGCAAACCACAGAGGTCTATTAGAAATCCCGCACGCTGGCCTCTCCTTCAGCCCACATCTGTGGTTCCCAGTGTTCCCTCCAGTTTTCTAAAATGCCCAGGGCCTGGCCTTCAACCCCAGCCAGGAAATTGAAAGGCTTGACTGTGAGTTTTGGTACTCACTAGCTACGTAACCTGAGCAAACTACTTGATCTCTCCACACCTCAGTTTCTTCATCTATAAAACAGAGTGTGCCCAGCTCACAGGGTCGTTATGAGACCCGAGCCGATGCACGTGAAGCACTTAGGAGGGTGACTGGCACCTAAGTGGAGTCCCATCGATGCCTGCCAGGCCACTTCCCCAGTGCTAGCACAAGCCGGAGTTCAAGACTTCCTTTACCCCTGTACTTGGGAGGCTGAGACAAGAGGATCACAGGTTCGAAGCCAGCCTCAGCAAATTAGTGAGGCCCTGTTTCCAAATAAAAAATAAAATAGGTCTGGGGGTGTAGCCCAGAGGTAGAAGGCCCCTGGGTTCCATTCCCAGTACCACACACACACACACACACACACACACACACACACACACACACACAAAAGACT